>WBMW01001106.1:221516-286399 GCA_013396635.1 Penelope pileata
TTTTTAATTGGAGCCCTAATTAGCAGTGAATTCTCATTATTTTTCATTGAAATCCCAAAGCAGCTTTGGAACATTCTCTTTCTCTTTGTTCTTTTGAAAACTGGGAAGTGGAGAAGCCTAGGAGAGATAAAGAAGCAGCAGATTATATTCTGAGGAGGTTCCCCTAGTTTAAATTCCTTCAGTTTAATATATTTTGCAGCAATTTTGTGTTATTATTTATGATGTGAAGAATTAAGTGTTTCCACAAAGAAACATTAACTTCATCCCGGACTATCTGTCTGTTGGGTAAGGCACGTTGGAGGCTGGGCTCATTTTTTTTTCCCTTGGGCAAAGACTCTGCTAACTTCAGGAGGAATTTCACAAGTGCAGGGGCACATATCCAAATAGCAGCCATGAGAAAAAGCCCAGACACGGCCCAAGAAATTAAGTGGCCCCCACAATTTTCCGCAGGGAAATGTTAATCAGCCAAGTCCTTCGTTAGCACCACCATGAGTGGGACAGAAGCTCGATGGCACTGAGCTCAAGACAAAAAGCGTTGGGGGAAACGCTTTGGGCTCCTGGTAGATTCTGAGATATTTTTTTCTGCGAGCTGGTTAATCCACACATTGATTCCACAGGCCTACAAATTATTTTGATAATAAAGGACCTCCTGTGACATTAAGTACATTTTAATTACAACATTGTCTGTAATGCATATATCTAATTGCAAATAATTATTTTACCATATTTTGTCAGTATGTCTGTTAAACATGTCAGATATTATCTTCTGACTCAGTGGTGCAGGTTAATTAAAATTTCTCTTTTAATACTGTTTCAAAGCTAACCACATAATTTCATGTGAACACCAGCTGTGTTCATGAAAAATGTTTTTTATTATTTCTTGTCACACTTGTCTATGGAGGAAAACCTGAGCCATTTCTGAAGGCTATAATTACTGCACCACTCTCCACAATAATTCATTTGCCAAAAAAAAAAAAAAAGAAAAAGAAAAAAGAAAAGAAGGAAGAATTTCTGTAACACCAGTGGCCAGCAGTTGCTTTGTGTATTTCTGTTTTATTCTGAATTTTTTTTGTTCTCTTCCTTTTGTGCAAAAGAACTCAAGGTCTCGCTTTCAGGAGAATTTAACATATTATACAGCCATGATTTAAAGCCATATATAAATGGTACAAATTGGGGTTAAGACTATCTGGGTGGTCACTCTCAACACCAACAAAGCTCAGCTTATGGGTCATCCTTGTTGGCTGTTTCCTTCCTCATTTCTTGAGTGGTAAAGAGCAAACGATGTGAGAAAAAATGACAATGTGAGCACACCGTTCAGCCAGAGAAAAAGAGCTTGGGCACATGTGCTGCAAGATAAAACGCCAAGCAAAGCAAGCTGAACAGAGAAAAGAGGAGCCTCACGTCCCCAGTGAGAACACTCCATCTGCAGCTTGCACTGACAACATAAGCCCTGTTTCTTACCTTGTGTGCATTATTCCTTAGGAACAGAATTATTTCCTCAAGTCTCATGGTCAGCATCTCTCTGACATGTAAAACCGTGTTGCTGACGTATTCTGGGGGAAGGGGAAGCAGCACTTCTTGCCTGCACCATGGAACGTGGAGAAGGGAAGCAAAGCAGGACTCTTCCTGATTGTACAGTGTAAGCCACCTCTGCTGTCTTACCCTGGTTTCAAGCTAAGCAGTGTGGAGTGGCTTCTCCAGGGCAATAGGCTCTAAGAGTTTCCTTCTGAAAGGTATCAAGGGACATGCAATCCATGTTCTTTCTATTTTGGATTATTTTCCCTCCATAAATTCTTGTCTGTCCCTCTATACACAGTTTGAAACTCGGGCAGAAGGAAATATGATGTCTTTTTCTGACAGCTGTTTTTTCCTGGCCCTTTTTTTCTATATGAATGATATTTTGATGTCTCATGCACTGCAATAGTTAGAAACTTTCCAAAAGAATTCTTGTTAGAATCAGTTAAAATCAGGACTTTCTATTAGAACGACCCTTGTTAATCCTCCCCTCCAGTTCTGGCTTTTACTTTTAGTTTTCTTTTCCTACTTTTCTCTCCTTCCACAAAACCTAGTCCTTTCTCAGCAGGAGCAGGGGATGTTTTCACCCAGCTCTGCCTCTGCACCCATTTTTTCCCCCGACACCTGGCACCAGTGAAACCGAGCGCTGCCACAGTAATGGCATCTTGTGCTAAGGAAATCATTATCTCACCTGTATGTTATTTAGGAGGCAGGTTTCCTTACTTACCTTTCCCCTACTCTTTTTTCAGGATCGTTACGAAGTGTGGAATTGACACAAGTAAACAGAGAAGTTCCGTAATTCTATCTGTGTCATTAAAACATCAGCCTGAGCAGGAAAAGCAGCAGTGCCTGTTGGTCAGGTCCGTGCAGATCGGGAGGCTGCGCTCACGCTGTGCTGCAGAAGGGCTGGCTGCCACTGCCCACCCTCACTGCAGGCAAGCCAGTGAGACACACTGTGGTCTTCCATGATCTCAACTACGATTATATTCCATGCACTTTGTTATATGTTAGGGTGAGTCCCTCCTATCTGGCCATCAGAATGTGACTGGCGTGATCTTCCTGATGTGAAATTTAGACAATATGCGTGTCTTAGAGACCATGACAAGCAGACCCATAGTCCTGAGCACTTTTATCTGGGGTATCTCCCTTGGAAAACCAGAGCCCAGAGGCAGAGGCCTGGCAAAGCTAAAAGCAAGCTTTACAGCCCTGCGATGGGAAGCACAGGATGCTGGCAAACCATGTGCCACCTCCACCCACAGCAACAGCTCCCAGGCAGCAGGGAGTGATATGCGATTGCTGCGTCTCTTTGTTTGCTTCCTTACGTGATTGCTTTATATAGATTTTGCTTCAGATCCTGAAAGCTGAATGATCTAATCTTTTTCAGGAAATTACCTTAAGCATCAACTTTTGGAAATGCATCATCTGACTTGCCGGGAAATACACACGGTTAGAAAATGCAAGTCATGGGATTTCACCAGCGGCTCCCCAACGGGTGAAAGCGGGTGAGATAATTGCTGCAAGCTTGTTGGGATCTCTGTTTTCCATTATGCTGCATCAATTCATAAACAAACCCTTCAAGAGCTTGTATTTTACGATTTATAGTCAGTTGCATATATAATCGTGAGTTCCTAAAAGTATGTATTATTTGGATCCGTTTGCTCACCTAAAGCTCAGAGGAGGAATTGTTTAATGCGCATTCTTGTCCATGTTGTACTCAGTGCTTGCTCTTAATGAACACAAAGGAATGTCACACAGTGAACATCAGCAAACATACAGCAATGCAATCACATGCAGCAAAAATGTTGTGCTTGTGTTTTGTGTGGCACGTGATATGTGGAAGGAAATGTGAGTGACACGACCCAAGGTTTATTGGCAAACGCAAGGACACATCAAAAATGAACGGGAAAAACTGCCTGAAATCTCACTAGCTGCCAATTATTAGCTTGTGTACTTCCAAGCAATATATCCAAGCAATAAATTAGAAGAACCTTCTGAGGAGCCAAGTCTCTCATCACCTGCTGTGTGGAAGCATCTTCATTTCCAGAAGCTTTATAGCTTTTCATCTAGTGAATAATGTCAACGTTTGCCTCTTTGCCAATCCGCTTATTTCTTTTCCATCTACTTCTCACAGGGAGAGAAGGGAGCGTCGTCCTGGAGCACTGCGATTCCAGTCACGAAATCTGTGCTCTGTGGTGCTTTTCATTAGAGGAATTCCTGGCAAACTGCATATCAGTGAATGCCCAAGGCTCTGAGGTGAGGCGCTAGGCGCCAAAACGCTTGTTTCGTTATCAAGAATCAGACATTACAGCAGCTAACTGCCCCAACTCCACCCACGCCCACCGCTGCGCCGCTCTGAGGGTGTCTGGTGACGTCACGGTGACGTCAAGCAAGGGCGCCCAGCGAGGAGCGGAGACTACTGCTCCCGGCGTGCCTCCGCGCGGTGCACGCCGGGAGCTGTAGTCTCGGCTCCTCGCGGGGAGCCGCGGCGGCTGCGCGGTGGGACGGGAGGCGGCCGGTCCCGTGTCGGCACGCCCATCCGCGGTGGCGGCGGAGGGCGGTGAGCGGCGGGGTGGCTGCTGTCGCCTCCCGCTTCCACTCGCCTTCGGCCGGGCCCTCGCGCCGAGTGCTGCTCGTCCGCCCTTCCCGCGGCCGCGATGTTCTCCAGGAAGGGTCACGCCGACGCCAGGAAATCCACGCAGAAAGCTCTGGACCCCAAGCGGGACGTGCTGACCCGCCTCAAGCACCTCCGGGCGCTGCTGGGTGAGCGCTGAGGGGCGCGGGGCCGCGGGCGGGAGCGGCTGAGGGCGGCGGAAGCCCCGCAGCCGCGCTCAGAGCTCCCGCCTCACAACAAAGAGCTGGTGGAGCTCCGTCGCTGCTTGGCTTTTGTACCACGGGGCGTGTGGAGGGGCTCTGCCCCGCTGCCCTCGCGGGTTCGAGTGCCCGTCCTAGTGGCAGGAGCCTCTCTTGGAAGTCATTCCCTGGGTGGGGAAAAGGACTTGTGTCCCTTGGTCTCTAGTCCCTTGTGTCAAAACACTCCTAGCACAGCGTTGTTTGGGCACAAAGCAGCGAGCAGCCCCTGCAGGATGCGGCTTCGGGAGAGCCATCCTTTCGGGCTGCTCCTCAACAGCACTAATTTGTCTGCTCTAATCTTAACGACCTCAACTAATTGTACCGTGGGACACGTTTTCCTGTCTGTGGGAAGGCTGGACTTCCCTTCAGCATCCCCTTAAAGCTGAAGTCTTAACCTCTCTCTTCGTTCCGAATGCTGAAACCTATTACTGAGTTTTATTTGCAGCCTGAGCCCTGCAGGGCTGTGGGCAGCCTCATGCTCTGCTGGGGAGCAAGCAGGGCTCTTGTGATAGCCCCTGGGCACTGTCCTGATTCGGGGAGAAGCAGTGGAGGTGTTAATACTTGCTAATCTCATTTTGGTTTGTTATCTCCTGATGCGTGACACCTGTGCTTGTTGTGTGCCCTGCTCGCTGTTTGAGCCTGGTGGCCCATCTGGGCCAGGCCTGGCAGCTGTGTGGAGCCTCAGAGGCGTGACAGGAGCTGTGAGACCATCACAGGTGGAGGGGAGAGCCCAGGCCTGGTGACTGGGAGGAACAGAGGCAGCAGGCAGTCACTGTGCCCATGCTGCTCTCCTCAGCCGCTCCTGTGCTGGCTGTCAGAGCTGTGTGTGCGGCAGCGAGGGGAGCAGCGATGGGTTTCCCTCAGGCCAGTCACTTGGAGAAAGCTACACTCAGTGCAGAGATTGCTGAGTAGTATTGCTTGGATCGGATAGCAGGTTACAGGCATCTTGCTGTTTTTTTTGTTTTTTGGTTGTTTCTTATTGATTTGATAAAACTTTTCCCTGATTTGAACGCGATACTTCCCTGTATACTTAGCTAGCTTATCTCAAAAGCGATTTTTGTGGGTAATTAATTAGCGGGAAAAGTATTGGACAGATCAGTAGGTGGTCTCACTTCATGCTCATATCATGCTCTACAAGTAGCCGTGTTTTGCTAATTTTTAATCCCCTCTGGGGACCAAGCTTGTTTGTTTCTTGCACTAGAGGTCTGTAAAGAGTTCTGCTTGCTTGTTATTTTTTTTTTTAAATCTTGACAAGTGTCTACCTGCCTGCAGGGAGGAGCTTGAGAAGACCGGAAGATAACGTTATCCCCGTGCATTTCAACTGTTTCTTACTGATACGTGCTCTACAAACAATTCTGAAATAAGTTCAAGTTTCGTTTTAAATAATCTGAGGAAATGTTGCCTAAATGGGGTTTTGGAATGTCTTGTGAAACCGCCTTGCAGAAGGGTGGTTCTCAAAGCCAGGGATCGCAGACCGTGCCTTTCTTCCTTTGCCTCCACGCTCGCTAAACTAAGCAGACCTGAAGAAACCAGAAACATGGCAACTTGCTGTTCACGTGCCCCTTTCAGCCGTGCAGAGCGATGTGGCTGGAACCAGGACGCGGCGGCTGGAGGGGAATGCTCTGGGGTGCGGTGCTGGAGATGCTGTGTCTCGTGGCTGTGCCTGCCTTCAGAGGGAGCCGGGTTTCTGTGAGCCAGGGAGGTAGAGAGGAGCTTGTCAGGCTCCCATGGTGAACCTGACAGATGGAACAAATGGAAAAATGCGCCTATTAGCGTGACAAAATTAATTTATGTCCCAGAGCAGATGGTGCTTAAGGTAGTGTTGTCCGGAGGTTTTCTGTGAAGGTTCTTGTTGCCCTGTTGGCCAGGGAAGGGAAAGGTCATTGCTCAAGAAATAAGCGTTTGCCCCAGTGTCTGCTACATTTGGATACAGTGACTCAGTTTGTTGACAGAATTTACTACTGAAGGTTGGTTTTAAGTAAAAATTATCAGTGCCAAAGGGCTCGGAAGCATATTGGCATATCAGTGGCTTTCTTGCTGAAGTGCTGTGCCATGACAGCTGGCTGTCTTCTAGTGCTGTGTTTTGTTGCCAGGACTGTCAGAGCGGGCTCTGGCTGTGTTACTGAGGTGTCCTCTTGTGAGAACTGTGGTGTAAACACGTTGGATAGTACAGGAGTGGCTTTTTTCAGATAATCCCTTCGTAGAGTTTGTTTGTTTCTTCTTGTGTGCTTTTTTGTGTTTTTGTTGTTGTTTTCTTGGTACAGGAAGGGCGAAGATAAAGCACAGCACTTGCAGGTGAGAAATCAGTAGTTCCATCAGAAGTTACAGCCCTCCTCGGTCACCATTCCCTGTCCCCTCCTGCTTCACTCTGCCCACGGTGGCACTTGTTCTCAGGATAACTTAGGACATGCCATTGTTTTGTCCTTTGTTATCACACAGATTCAGTTGTAAGCATTTACTCTTCTCAGATCCTACTGATGTAGGGGGGTAAAAATATGAGAAAAGAAGATAATAGGAGAGCTAGGAGGGAAAGGAGAGTCCTTAGATGAGGAGTTGTGTGAGCAGCAGGCCTGGTAAAACCCAGTCTTTCTTTGATTCAGGTCTCTTAGTTATCATATGTGCAAGTTGTTCTGTAAGAAAAGATTCCCCTTAAATGTGCTGCTTATAACATCTCTTAAGACTCTGTTGCCCTTTGGGGATTGAGATCCTGCTTCTGTGGGGTGTTTTCCTCTGTTGGGTGGGCTGTCACTCACCGACAGCTGTCTGCCTACCTGATAACACAGGATGCTGACTGGAGTTACAGCCTCACTGTTTTGAACCGGATGGTTGCTTGTGTTAGAGATAAGATCAAACAATTTCCTTTTTTTTCTTTTTTAATCGATGTATAAGGTTGCGTCCTTCCTGTGGATTTTTCATCTGTTTTCAAGACTGGGTCTGTCAAAGACACGTTATCTTTTATGAATAATGGTGCTATGGGGCCAGTGACTGCAGTTTGCCGTGGTGCTCTCCGTTAATCTGGATGATGTCATTATTTGCCTACGCGTACAAGTGGGTGTGGTGTCACAGGGCACTGACGTTTGTATTTCATGAAGGCGATAAGTCTTTGCTTTGTGGCCTTGTTATCCTTACTACTTCAGAGTGTGATTTGCCCAAGAGCTGTGGCGTGTGCTTGGGTCTTGAAACTTCTTGTTTGTTTAAGGCTGGAAGTTGTCAGGTCCATCTGGGGGTAGAATCTGATTGCAGTTGGCTGCCACCCTTCATGGGACACTTGGAAAACGGAGAAAATGGCAGCTAGTGAACGTGCTGCACGCTGCCTGAAAGGTGGTGACAGTGGTACTGAGTTAATGAGCTGGACTTGAATTTTTTTTTTTATGCTGACTAATGTTAAGGATGATGACCTTGCTTTTCAATGGCTTGGGTTGGGAGGAACCTTAAGGCCAGGTTCCAAGGCTGGATCTTAAGGCTGGCTGGCTGCCACCCACCAGAGCAGGGATGGGGCAATACCTCCAATGAATAATGTAAGCTTACTAGAAATATTATTTTAGGCATATTGAAAAGTTAATGGCTGTACACTTCTTCCCGTGTTTAGGAAAGCCATTGGTCTTTGGATCACTGGTGAAATTTGAGGTGCGATTATTTTAGAAATTGTTCTAATTGGAATTTTTTTAGTGTCAGTATTTTAGTAACAGTTTCGCTGTGAAATGGATATTCCTTTGGAAAAAAGAATACACTTTTCTTATGGGCTATTACTTAACATTTAAGGTTCTGATTAAAAAAAACTTTTTTTGATACAGTTAGTAAAAATTGCATGTATTTTCTGGGGTGAGGCTGGCCATAAAAGTTTATCATTAACCAGAGCATGACTGCAAAGCCATCTTTTCATCTCCTTTACTTTATTTTTTTTTCCTTTTAAAGTACTTGAGACAAAATCCTTCAGGACTGTGAGAACTACATATAAATAACAAAACCTAACATGAAGCCAGCCAACTCTGGAAGTTCATGGAGTTAAGGGAGGCTTTTGAACTGCTTAAATGAGTGCAATAACATTTCATAGTTAATAGAAAAATAAGAGGAAAACTGGTGTGATAAGGACACAATAATTGTCCCCTCTATTGTTTTTATTTTTTCTTTTTTTGTAAAAAGAAGAGTAATGAGAGTTTGCACTAGACTGAAATTGTTATTGAATGGTACCCAGCTAGTTAGTTTCCCTAAATTTTAAGGTGTAGTCGCAAGAGAAGTGAAGGTGAGTTGTCATCATCCAGTGAGCCAACTTTGTGTTTTCTGTAGAAGAAATTTCCCGTGTGTCCTCCTGAAGGTCTTGCTGTTTCCTCTGTGTCGCTGTGAAAGCAGCCGAGCGTTAACGGGGAGCATTAGCTAACGAACCACCTGACCTTGCCTGGGGAAGGAGTCAGGTTATGGTGTTCTTGGAAAGGCACCAGCTGTCTGAGGGCGGGTGGTGCTTCCGTAGGTGTTCGTGCTCAGCTGGTGAACCACGACCACCCTGTGAATTCACAGCAGTAATGTGAGAGTTAGCAGTCAATATAAACAGAAGTAAAGGACCGATCGCCTGCAGTTCAGTCCCAACTCTGCTGTTTAATTTTCCTTGCATGCTTGTAAGTATTTCTTCAGTCAGTTTGATTCGCCAACAGTCAGTATTTAACCTTAGTAGCTGTACTGATAAGCAGTGAATGAAATTTTCTCTAAAATCATCTTCAGAAGCATTCTTGTCAGCTTCTGTTTGTGATGGTTGTTTTTGTGAAAAGCAGCTGGACAGGGGAGAAGAGCAGAGCCCCAGGTTCACTGTGCTGCCTGCCCAGAGGTGCTTTCCTTCCAGCCCAGGGATGGGATCATCCAAGACCTTGGGACTGATCTTTGCTTCTTTTAGGGGAAGTGGGCCGTGGTATCACGATGACAAATTGCTTGCAGGATTGCACGAAGATCCTATTTTCAGAGCGAATTCCTTGTCCTAGGTTAGCAAATAGGGGGTATTGCTGTTGGCTTTTTGGTACTCAGGGTTCAAAATTCAGGACCTTAAATTTTGAAATTTAATTTTGCAAAGGAACATAAAGAACAAACTAGTTCAGTAGGGAAAGGATGTAACTGTGAGAATGCGTGCTTACGTCAGAGTAACGGATGAGTCATCTCCGAAGTGCCACATTTATAGAATAGAGAATTTATTATTTTTTTTTTTTGGATGAGGCAGTTCCTTTCTCCTCCTTTCACAATTTAAAGGGAAAGTTTCCGTAATGAACTCATTCTTTCATATGAAATCCTTGTAAATGAAAGCCTTGTTTTCCCCTAGAGTTGTGTTTAACAGCACATTCATAGAGGGGAATAGTTGCCCTTAGCTTGCGAATTCAAGACCAGTAGCCTGAAGGAAACAGATACCCTGTGAAAGAGTTTCCATGCATTAATTGTTTCCATAGCGCAAGCGCCAAACAAAGCCTTACTGCTGAAAAGGTATTACTGAATTTTTTTTGGGGAAAAAAAAAAGAGGCATAAACACCAACATTGTCCAGGGCTAACATCATTCTTTTGTAGATGTGTGATGTCAGTGGTGCTTCTCGTATTCAGCTCCGTTGTCGTGGGTGATGAGTGGCTTTCTCGAGAGGTGAAGCTTCAAGGAGATGAAATGTTAATAATTCTCGCCCTTCCTCTTATTACTTCCATCTGGAATTACCGTCTTTCCTTGACCAAATCAATGACAATCAAGAGCAAACAGCATTAAAGTATGTTTGGCAAATAGCAAGTTTAAAAAATGTTCTTTTTTTTTTTGCTTTTTTAAGTTTATTTGAAATTCTAGCTCTAAGTTAAGGCCTGAGGAAGTACTGCATCTTTTTAGACAAATAGAAAGTATGCTGTTTTTCTTTAATTTGACCCACTTGTCAGATAAATTTAATAACTGGATTTGCAATTTCCTTCTAGAAATCATGGTTGGGATTTATTTTTCTCCAAAAATAGCTGCTTGTTCTGCTGGGGTAGAAACACTATGCTCAGATAGCTGCACTGACGGTAAAGGTACCTTGTAGAATGTTTTCCTGTCTAAGCTGCTTTAAAATTAGAAGTGGTTTGGAAACAGCAGAGTGAAAACCATGCATAAGGCACAGGTGAGGTTTTAGAACTACTTCTCGTCTTCTGGAAATCCCACTGCTCCAGGAATGCAGTCGGAGCTGCTGGCCTGTTAGCCCGGTGATCTGTGACCTCTGCTTCAAACATGCACTGTGCTGTGTGTTCAAAGTACTCTTCCACAGTTATTTTTTTGTCTGCTTCAGTTTGCCCCAGGTAGGCTTATTTAGTTAATAAATAGTTCTGTGATGCTGCTTTTGATTAGAACTGCAGCGTGTGCCCTGTTTCACGTTCTCCCCAGCTAGAATTGGGTGCTGGCGGTGTCCCAGCTTGCACAGAGCTGGTGCTGGGGTCCTTTTCCCTTGGTATCTTTTAACTTGTTGGTATTTGATTTAATTTACAGAAGTACATGGGTCTCTCCAAAAGTAACGCCTCCTATTTATTTCTACGGAAAATACAACAGCTACAAAGAGCACAGTAGCACTAGTTGGTAGGGCAAATTCTCAGCTACAAAACTCTATTTTTCAACGTCTCCACCATTAGCTCTGCGTTTTCGCCAGCGATGAGCACTGCACACTGCGCTCGTAACAGAGTGGAGGTGCCCACTGTTTCTGCTGCTGAAACATGGCACCACCCCTCGCTGTGCTCACGTCCACTGCTTGGGCTCCATAACCGTTCAGCAGCGTTGATGGATGTCAGTGGGTGCCATTTTTTGTGCGTGGAGGAATTCAGTTCCACACCTTTGTTCCGTACATACTCCCATGTCAGGCACCACTGGGTCAGAGTGCCCCTCTGCTGCCATCTGTCACGCAGCATCAAGATGGGATGGGATATGGGTGGGAAGGTTCAAGCTCTGCTGCCGTCCCACCACCATCTGCCTCTGATGTCGTGGGCCAACGTCATAAAACAGGAGGCGTTACTTTCGGAGCAGCCCTCGTATATCTGCTTATTTCTGGAGTTGCATGCTGTTCTGATAGAATTACTTGCAAATGCGTACTAAAATCCATGTTAAATCTGCTTTCAGATTTAGCAGTGGTAATGAAGCTCTTCTGATACCAGTATTGATGCCACAGCAGTGCTTCAGCAGCGTGTTCATCTTTCTCCTGCTCTGCATCTGCCTCAGGCTGTGTGTTTGTGACCATATAGTTTCTGTATCTTGAAAAATGTGACAAGAAATTTCTCCAGCCCCTGAATATCGCATCTTTTTGAATTAATAGTTTTTTTCTGTTTCTCCAATGAGCTTTTACTTGATTTTGCTGGAGACATTCATTTAAATCTCTGGTCAGCTGGACGACTTGGCACGCAGATTTTTAGTTTCCTGTTAAAAGTGCCTGTGTGATTCAAGCGTAACTCTTCAGAGAACCAGATTGCTGGATTAAAATTGTCATTCTGGTAAAAATCAATTTTCTTATGTCAAGTGGCGCCAATGTATAAATTTTTTACACTCTTAATTCTCTTTTCTATAATTAAACTTAAAAATTATGTACTTGACTAATTGAAAAATCTACAACTGTAAGTTTCATTTTAAATGAAAATGTGTGAATTTGAACTTTTTAAGGTACCGCTGTTGTCTGGTGCAGCTCAGGCAATCACTGGGAATGTACTTCTGGTCTTTTTGCACTGTGTCTCAGCCTTCTCTTGCTCCTTTTCCTGACATTTCCTGTGCAGACTTCCTCTACTCAGTGTGCAAGGTTAATTTTACCCATGGGTGAAGATTTTATGTATTTTTTTTTTTTTAAAGGAATTGTTTTAAATTCACGATGGAGTCTTAATGTTGTCTGGAATCTTTGCAGGATGAGTAGTGTAATTTTGCAAAGTAATTTAAAAATTGTCCATAAATGAATGAGCAGTGTAATTGGCTATCAAATGGGCTACAAAGCAGTCCTTGGAGTTGGTGGCTAAAGCATATAGTGCCTTGGCTGTGTTCAGGCTCAGTCCTACTACTCTGTGCTTCATCAAAAAGGATCAAATTCAGTATATACTTAATGTGATTCCCTATTTGGAGAACTAGTGAATCGTTTTGATAACAAATGGCTTTAATATTTGATAGCAAAAGTCTCATGGATTAAGAGTTTTTATGGAAGTGGTATGTGGATGCATCCTGTCTTTTTTTTAATGGACAACAAATGAACCTAAACAATATTGCAAGCTTTGAAAAACGAAGTAAAAACATAAATTTCTCTATTTTGCTTCAAATGCTGAAATCACAATTTAGTATAGAATATTTAATGAAATCGCTGAAATTGTTTTGTATTGCATTATTTCATTCTCTGATTTGTATGAAGAAAACTGTTGTCAGGTTTCTGATGTTGTACAGTAACTCCATTTGTTCTTGGCAGATATCGTGGATGGAAGCGACCTGAAGCAATTTTTTGAGAGCAATTATTCTCAAATTTTTTTTATCTTCTATGAAAACTTCATAACACTGGAAAATAGCTTGAAACAAAAAGGTAAGTGATAGAGTTGTGTCATCATCTTAATTTTGTGGTATCAGTAGAGATGGAAAATTGCTGCTTGAAATATTGTAGGTAACTTGAAAAGAGTTCTTAGTACATGTTTATGGCTTTAAGCATAATTTCTACACAAAAATCAGGTCTTTTGCATTTATATACGTACCCTCTCGATTTGTTTTGAAATGTTGAAGGCCTTTACCCTACATCTAGTATATGTCTGTTCATTAAAACAGTATCAGAAACCCACAGAGCAAATCTGAATGTTGAAGTTTATGTTGGTAAGAATAACTGGCTGGTTGAATGACATTGCCCAGTGATGTTGCTTTGCAGATTTGAGACTGCAAAGCAATCCCAAATAGGGAATCTCCCAAACTCCGGAGATAGCGAGAGATACTGAAATTGGGAAACATCTTCCTCTTTTGATACTAGATGAAGAAAAATGAACTGAGTACAGTTACATTGTTGGCTTCAGTTTGAATAACAGGAGTGTAATTTTCCGTCTCTCTCACCATACTCTGCATTTGTGACAAACAATGTTGTTTTCTCTCTTGCAGGGAATAAATCACAAAGGGAGGAGCTTGACTCCATTCTCTTTCTTTTTGAAGTAAGTTTTCTGTTCTATAGAACTAATTTTTTACTTTATATCTTGTTGTCATTGTATGTTTTCAGCCTTTACAATGGAAGGTAAAGCCAGGCATCAGTCAAAATGACAGCTGGTGTCCATGACTATATGAGGTGAACGGCAGAAAAGAATGAGGGTATGCATTAAGTTTTCAGATATAATAATAATTGAATGCTATGCCACGGAAATATCCATCTTGAAAGAATATCCAGAGTTAAGAGATCTTATCAAAGACAAGTAAACTAATTTAGCTTGCAGGATAGTCTGAAATCTGGCTCCAAACAGTGTCATGTGTGCTTAAGCACAGTTATTTTATTAACTGGTTCCCTTGAGGTGGAAGACAGGTTGGTTGAACCAGAAGTGGAGAGGAGCGTGTGTAGAGGAAAATTCCACAAACTTTGAGGCTTCCCAATAAATCTTAAACATTAACTGAAAACCTCATTCATTTAGATCATAAATGCTTTACAGATATAAAAATGTTGTTGCTCAGTTCTGAGAAATCTCAAGTGGTAAATTTGTACTGCACCAGCAGAATGCATTTATTGTATGTAGTTTCCCTTGTGGTACTTGAATGAGAACACACTCAGGATATAAGCAGTCTATCACTTCTAAGTAATTTGTAAATCATTCAGTTCTGCTCTTCCTTTTTGATTTTTTCAAATTATTGAGCACGCTTGTTGTTGTGGTAGTTCATGGTATATTAAGGAGAAATTGTAATTAATATAGCCTGTCAAAATTTGAAAAAAAGTAAGACTACGTCAGAACATGAAGGTGGTTTGCTTGTTGATGAGAAGATGTGGCTCTTAATTTTGAGTAGAATAGCTGTTAAAGAAATTCTTGTACTACCTTCAGTAACTCAAGTTGTTCCTTAAGTATACTTGTCTGTGTATTTGTCAAGTCATCTGCAGGTGATGTCTGTGATGATGAAATGCAAACTAAAATAAAAATTGCTGGTTGCTAAAATTAGTACCGACTTCTGAAGTACATTAGAAGGAAGTGTTTAATACCTTGCTTTCAGATTTACTATTTTTCTTCCTACCCTTGTAACATGCTCTTCATTTAGACTTTCTTAGGCTATGCTTCTTTGACTTCAGTTGTCAAAGTTGGATTCATTTTCCAAATTAGTATTGTCCATTTTTGAAAATAAATTCTAAGATAAATGAGTTTGATCCAAATTTGGGATTTCAAAGAAGATAAACTTTAAAAACAGGTGAAGTACAAATAAGTCTTGTCACGGAGCTTTTTGCATGATTTTGGTAACCATGTATGTCGATGCTTTGTTTTCAAGAATAAAAAAGAAAATAATGCATGCTTCTGGATACCATAGAATATTTAAAATCATGTCTGCAGAAGGCAGACTTATCAGATAGGAAGATGCTTCCTGTCACTCACTGTTGAAATGTACATTCCTGCAGTTTCACAAAGTCGTGATTCTTCTGCTAACAAGATGAGGTAGCAAGGACTAGGTCAAATGCCACAGTGAGTGAGGAAGAAGGTGTTAAACTTAATAATCTGTTTCAGAAAACGTTTTTCATAGAATCATAGAATGGTTCAGGTTGGAAGGGACCTTAGAGATCATCTTCTTCCAACCCCCCTGCCATGGGCAAGGACACCTCCCACCAGACCAGGTTGCCCAAAGCCCCATCCAGCCTGGCCTTGAACACTGCCAGGGAGGGGGCATCCACAGCTTCTCTGGGCAACCTGTTCCAGTGTCTCACCACCCTCACAGCGAAGAATTTCCTCCTCCTATCTAGTCTAAATCTACCCTCTTCCAGTTTACAACCCTTACCCCTTGTCCTGTCATTATCTATCCTTGTAAAAAGCCCCTCCCCAGCTTTCCTGTAGGCCCCTTCAGGTCCTGGAAGGCTGCTATCAGGTCCCCCCNCTGTGTCGACTGTACCATACAGCTTGGCATCATCTGCAAACTGCTGAGGGTGCACTCGATCCCACTGTCCATGTCACCGACAAAGGTGTTAAACAGCACTGGTCCCAGTACCGATCCCTGAGGAACACCACTCGTCACTGGTCTCCATTTGGACATGGAGCCATTGACCGCCACTCTCTGAGTGCGGCCATCCAGCCAGTTCCTTTTAGTTATATTCAATTTGCAGTCAGAATTCCTTCAAGTGACAAGATCTCTGTCATCCTCTTTCCTTTTCTTTTGAAGAATGGAGACTAAACATAAATCTAAACGATTAGGCAAAGGAATCCTGTCATTCCTGTAACACAGAGGAAAAGAGGGATTTTCCTCTTGGGAATAAAACTTGTTACTGAAATGCTGAAGCAATAATGCAAATGGATTTTTTCTTTAGATCTCCTGGTATTTTTCATAGTAAGATTTTTTTTTTCCCCCCATGATACTGTATTTTAAGAACCCCAAACCTGAAAGACATCATTCTTTGAGATTACATGATGACAGTAGTGTTGAAATATAAGAAAATCTTGAAAGAGCCAAGAAAAGAAGAACAGCCAGGGATGGAGGAAGAAGAAATTCAGACTCAAGGTTCATTTTCATCTTTCAAGATGAAGTGATATCTTGGCTATATCTATTTCTTCTCAAAATGAATTGAAAAATCATACAATCTGAAGGAACTGAGAATCATCTCTCTGAAAATGTCCCATTGTTATTCAGTAGGATTTGGGATGAAGTGATCAAAAGCTGTACAGCCTGTTTGTCTAGAAATGAAAAAAGTCATTTTTAAAAATATTTTTGCTTCCGTAATTCATGGGAAAGCTAGTTCAAGGCAATACTATGGAGGTTGCTCTGAAAGTAGTGCCTCCTATTTATTTCCATGGAAGATACAGCAGCTACAAGGAGTACAATAGGGCTAGCTGATAGAGCAAATTCTCAGCTACGAAACACTATTTTTCAACGTAGTCACTACCATTAGCTGTGCATTTTCACCAACAGAGAACAAGAGCTGCATGCTGCTCTTGTTAGCTTGTTAACTGTTTCAAAATGAAATGATTATAGCTTTAAAGTGGTAACTTTCCAAAGGACCTCTTTAATTTGAGTAATATGTTTGGATGTGAGCAAATATAACTGGAGCAGAAGAAAGCCTGTCATGTACAAATTCTTTTGCAATGTACATCAGAAGTCTTAGCATACACTTCACCTGTCTCTGAAGTCAGAGAGCATAGGTGTTGTAATCAGCATCTGTTGACTTCTAGTTTTCACTGGAGTATGGCATCATAAAAGATGCAGTGTTCTTGAACCCTATCCCTCCATCTAGCAAAACAAACAAAACACACACACACAATCCAAAAAATCCCCTCACACAACCAAAAGCCTCAGGAGTATGTGGCTTCATTTTCTTTTTTGCATGAATGTGAAGTTTGTAGTTAGAATAATATTTACATTGACAATAAGAGTGATGCTGCTTTGCCTGATATGCCTGTAACATGAAGAATGATCGTGAAGATAGTGACATGAAATCCTGGAGTATTGTGGTCTCATCTTTTGGCTTTGAGACTGCATTTTGAGACTGGAATTTAAAAACTGAGTTGTGTTTTCAGTTCATTGGGGAATCACAGACTATCCCAAGCAGGAGGGGATCCACAAGGATTGATGGCTTGAGGCCATGACCACTGCCTAGGAGAGCCTGTTCTAGTGCCCAGCCAACCTCTGGGGCAGAGCCTTTTCCTCACTCCCCCCCACCCTCCCCTGACAGCTCCGTGCTGTTCCCTTGGGCCCTGTCGCTGTCCTCAGGGAGCAGAGCTCAGTGCTGCCCCTTCACTCTGTGTGAGGGACTGTAGGCCACCATGAGGCCTCCCCTCAGCCTCCTCTGCTCCAGGCCAAACAAACCAAGAGACCTCGGCTGCTCCTCAAGCATCTTGCCCTCCAGACCCTTCACCATCTTCATAGCCCTCCTTTGGATGCTCTCAGTTTTAGGTCCTTCTTACATTGTGGTTCCCAAACCATCATGTGGTGCTTGAGGTGAGGCCACAGCAGGCACAGCAGCAGGACAGTCCCTCTCCTTGCCTGGCTGTCAGTGCTGGTCAGCAGTGCACCCCAGTATACGGTTGGCCCTTTTGGCTGCCCAGTATACAGTTGGCCCTTTTGGCTGCCAGGGCATCCTGCTGGCTCAGATTCAACTTGTTGTCAGCCAGTACCCCCCCAGTCTCCAGCCTCTCATCCCCAAGTCTGGATATATAGGCAGGGGTTGTCCTGTCCCAGGTGCAAAATCTGGCATTTACTCTTGTTAGACTTTGTGCAGTTAGTGATTGCCCTCTAATTTGTCAAGATCTCCTTGCAGGGCTTCTCTGGTCTCAAGGGAGACAGTAGTTCCTCCCAATTTAGTATCATCTACAAACTTACTAAGATTTGAGTCGTGTCCAGGTCGTTTATTAAAACATCGAAGAGAACTTGCCCTAAAATGGAGCCTTGTGCAACCCCACTAGTGACTGGCCACCATCCTGAGGCAACCCGTTTACTATAACCTATGAGCCTGGCCTGTCAGACGATTAAATGCTCATTCATCTTATTAGTTGTTTAGCTAGCTGTGTTCCGGACATTTTGTCCAGAAGGATACTGTGAGAAACAGTATTGCAAGCTTTGCTGAAATCCAAAAAGATTACATCTACTGGCTTTCCTTGGTCATCCAGGTGGGTAACCTTGTCATAAAAGGAAACTAGGTTTGTTAAACACAGCTTTCCCCTAGCGAATCAGTGTTGGCTGTGACCAACGACTGCGTTGTCTTTCAGCCGTTTTTCCAATAACTCTCAGAATAATCTTCTCCATAATTTTACCAGGCACTGAAGTGAGACTGACAGGCCTCCAATTACCAGTGTCTTCTTTCTTGCCCTTCTTGAAAATCAGGATGTTTACCAGCCTCCAGTCGACTGGGACATCTCCAGATTCCCAAGCCCATTGAAAAATAATTGAGAGAGGTCTCATGATGACATTAGCCAGTATTTTTAGTACCCTGGTATGAATCCTGTTGTGCCTCCATAGACTTGTATGTATCCACCTGGAGCAGGAAATTCCACACAAGTTTGGGGTTGACTGGGAATTTATCATTCCTGCAGTCATGCTCCCCCAACTCAGGCAGTCCCAGGACCCATCATAGGCATTTAAGCCTGAGGTGAAGAAAGTATTGAGCATCTCTGCTTTGTCAGCACCTCTATTTGTGAGGTGACTAAATTCGTCAAGTAAAAGACTCATATCTGGTCCTCCTTTAGCTGTTAACATTTAAATAAACCCTTTTTGTTGTTCCCCACAGTATTGGCCAGCTTCAACTCAAATGGAGCTTTGGCTACATGAATTTTCTCCTTACAACAGCAAACAGCATCTCTGTAGTCCTCCCATGCTACCTGACCTTGCTTCTAAAGTCCATACGCTTCCTTTTTCCACGTAAGCTCAAGAGAGGATCCCTGCTCAGGGAAGCTGACCTTTTGCCCACCTGCATGACTTCTGACACTTTGGAATTGCTTATTCTGTGCTCTTAAGAGGTGGCACTTAAAAAGTGACCAGCACTGACGGGCTACAGGACTCCAGCACCTTCAAAAGCAGATTCCCAGGGGACCTTGGTAACTAATTCCATGAGCAGCCTGAAACGTGCTCTCTCCATATCCAGGGTTGGAGTTTTGCTAGCACTTTTCCACATTTTTTTTTTCCGTTTTAAACTCGAGTACGTCATGGTCATTGTGGCCAGGACCACCACCAATTGTCACTTCACCCATGAGACCCTCTCTGTTGACAAAAAATTAATCTAGCAGGGCACCTTTTCTAGTTGGCTCCCTTTTCTGCGATTTTTTTTTTCCAAATAAGCATTAGGAAAAGAGTCTGTTTTAGTGTTTTGCATAAGGCAGCATCATATTACACCAGATCATATGTCTGCCAGGCCTGTGTGGGTGGCAGGAAAAATTCTTTTGTTTCTCTTCTCACCCCCAAGTGGAGTAAGTATCACCTCATTTACTGAGCTAGGCTATGCATTTTAATTACTTCTCATTAATATGCTTGCTCTGTGGTCTTGAGTAAGTAATTAAATTTCTGTGGCTATGTCATCGAATGGAAAATAGCTAATGCTTACTCACCCAGTTGAAGTGAATGAATATGTATTCCTGTGTCTTGAGAACACGCAGCAAATAACCATTTAGTATTTGTGGTGCAATCGCAGAAGCGAGATTGCTTCAGATAGATTTCTAGTGATCCCAGGTAGAGCGTTAAATGGTTTAATGATCGTAAACAAAAGATTTCAACTTACACGACAGTGATCTCCCACTGAGATGAGGAACAGCCAGATCCCATGCAAGAGACCCTTTCCCCTTGGTGGCTGGCTCTTAAACGAGCCCAGGGCAGTCCCACCCTGGGTCCCCCCCTGTTGGTCACATGGAGGGGGTACAGGTGTTCCTTGGGCCAGCCACTGCCCTTCAGCAGGTGCTCAGTCACTAATTCAGGCTGCGACCTCGTGTTTCCCTTACTGTATTGCTTAAACATGTCAGGAAAACATTCTGCATGAGGAAAGAAAAAAAACCCACCTTGTTATATATGAACAAAATGCTGCTTTGGTCCTGGTTGAGGAGACTTGTGTTTTAGCCTAGCCGTCAATAGCTGTGAGGAAGAAGGAGATGTTCAAGATTTGTGTGAAATTTGGAGCAGTCTGCTTCAAGGTGTTAATCTGCTAGACGTAAGTTTGCAATCCATTTGTGTCTCGACACTCGATAACTTAATGCATTGTAGGAGAACAGCTTTTTCTAGGGCCCTTTGCTGCACGGACCAAGAATATGTCAGTCAGAATAAGGACCCAAAAAAGTGTAAATGCCAGGTAATTAAACATTTGTGTTGTCAGCCATAGGAAACAAAACTAATTGATTGTTAAGCTTGACATTTTTAATTTGTTGTCGGCATGAACCAGAGGTTTCCTGGAGTTATCTTCTAATTAGCTAAGTAGGTAATTACTTAGGATTAACAAATCCTAAATATGCAGGTGGTGAGGGTTAGCTTTTTGAAAAATCAATAAAAATATTTATGAAAGGAATTGACTTATGCCATTTCTTGTGTAGTTTGGTAGGTGTCTTGCTGCTGTTCTTGAGTGACACCTAGTGTGCATATTGAGCAAAAGTGCCATCCTTTCTCACAAATGCTCTGAAAACGAAGTTGGCTCAGTTGTAATTTATTGGAATCTTAATTTTACACGTCACCTGTGTAGCTGGCCTCTCAATGGTACATCAAACAACGTATTAATCAAAGAGGAGATAATAATCAAAAGGGAGTAATAGGAAATGTTAGTAGTTCATTTTAAAAGTGCTTTTGCAATTAATATTATAGAATACTTAGATCTAATTTTGTATACTCAAAGGTGTTTTGGCCTTGTCCCTTTTCAAGTACGTAGGCTGCTCCGAAAGTAATGCCTCATATTTATTTCCACGGAAAATAAAACAAATACAAGGAGCACAGTAGCACTGTTTGATGGAGCAAATTGTCAGCTACAAAACACGATTTTCCATCGTAGTCACCACCACAAGCTATGCATTTTTGCTAGTGATGAACAGGAGCCTCCAGTGGAGGTAACCCACTGTTGTTGTTGCCACTGCTGAGATGTACCACTCACCGCCTCACTGTGCTCACATCCACTAGTTGGTCACCATCAACATTCAGAGAGTGTTGATGAATGTCAGTGGTTGCCATTTTTTCCACATGAAGGAATTCAGTTCCACTTCTTTCCTTCATACACACTTCCATGTCAGACGCCATTCTGTCAGACTGCCCTTCTGCTGCCATCTGTCCCATGGCAACAAAATGTGTTGGGATATTGGTGGGAAGGTTCAGCCTCTGCTGCCATCCCAGCACCGTCTGCCTCCGATGTCGTGGGCCGACATCATAAAATAAGAGGCATTACTTTCGGAGCAGCCCTCATAGAAAGAAACGAAATTATACAGCACCTGTATACAGCTTTTTTATTTTTCCCTGCTTCTGCTGCAAGGCCAAAATGATGTGAAAAACAAATTTGCTTTTCCTCTAGGGCTTAGTAATCTCCAGAGTTACAGTATACTTTCAGCACGTTAGTGTTATTTCTTGTATTACTGTTTCCTGTGACTTAGAGGCCTTGCTTGTTGCAGCTGTCAGCTGAGCACCATATGCCACAGAAATCCTGAAAGGTGCGCTGTGTTTTTGTAAGTTGGCTGCATCCCTTAAAAGTATCGTGCCATCACTTGGTTGTGAAAGCTTGGATATTTTTTATCACAAAGTTTTTTTTTTTTTTTTTTTTGTGATATCAGATATTGATTCCTCTGACACTATGGTCCTTTTGCATCTGTAGCAAAATAAGGGCACACCCTTGGTTTCGATATAATGCATAGACGATTTCTCTCCTTTCTCTAATTGTGCTTTATTAGTGAAGAACAGCCGCACCTCATGCTGGTGCAGTCATAAAATTCATTACACTCATTTGGTGTGCTCGCTGTTCTTAGAATTTCTTGAATACTCATTCTAAAGTAGTAAAGCTTCTTAAGTCACTTGTCAAAGTCGCCACTGCTGAGGTTTTTCAGATGCTGCCAGCTGGGTATCACTGCAGCTTTGTAGGCAGCTGGAAGGTGGGCTGGGTGTGCTAGGTGTTTCTGTCTCTCACAGACAACACGTACTGGAAGATTTTCAGTGTGAATATTTTTGCCTTTTTCTTTTTTTTAACCAATGCATGTTCATATACCTTAAAGTGCCCTCATGTTTCACGGGTGCTTTTTAATAAAAACATAATGTGTTTTTCATACAGTCTGTACGAAGAAATCTATGCTATAATCTCTTAGTTTCTGCAAATCCATGTTTTTTATGGAATTTCTTGTTTCTTGAACCAGGTAAAAATATGAGCAGTGTGAGTCCTTAGATCCAGACACAGGATATGCACTCCTGTTATTTTATTTGATCTACAGAATTATAGCTCTGAAAAGGTGTCTAATGCAACTTGTATTGGCCTTCTACAGTTATGCCTCTAGCCCTGTTATTTGTCAAACCTAGCCATCTCTTGTATGTCCCTTCTGTTGAAGTGAGGAGAGGCTAGCTATGGTTATCAAATATGAACAGACAACACTGTTTTGACCTTCTTTAGAAGTCCAGCAGCGAGATTTTAATGTATCATTCCTAGGTCTGATTTGGTGTATCCCGAATATACACACAGCAGGAGGATTTAAGTGGCTGTAAAATAGAGGAAAATAAATGTGCCAATAGCTTCCGTTGTATTCATATTTTACACCCATATTCGTGATCTGCTTTGAATTTTGTCTAAGAGTGAGCATTTTTCTGGAGATGATAATCATAGAATCATACAGTGGCTTGTGTTGGAAGGGATATTAAAGGCCATCCAGTTCCATCCCTTGCCATGGGCTGGGCTTCCCGGGGACGATCGAACCTTGCCTTGGGCTCCTCTAGCGATGGGCAGCACAGCTCCCTGTTCAGCTGTGCCGGTGCTTAACCACCTCTGAGTAAATAATTTCTTCCTGTCATCTAACCTAAATCTTCCCTCTTTTTGTTTAAAACCATTCCCCCTTGTCCTTTCACAATCAGACCATGTAAAGAGTCAGTCTCCCACTTGTCTATACAAGTTCCCCTCAAGTTTTGGAAGACCGCAATGAGGTCTCGGAGCCTTCTCCAGACTGAGCAAGCTCAGTTCCCTCAGCCTTTCTTCTTAGGAGCGGTTCTCCACCCTCTGAGCATCTTTGTGGCCCTCCTCTGACCCCAGTCCAGCAGCTCCACATCCTTCTTATACTGAGGACCACGGGCCTGGATGCAGTACTCCAGCTGGGGCCTCACGAGGGCAGAGCAGAGGGGGACAGTCCCCTCCCTGCCCCGCTGCCACCCCTCTGTTGATGCAGCCCAGGATACCATTGACCTTCTGGAATGCAAGTGCACACTGCTGGCTCTCATGGAGCTTTTCATCCACCAGAACCCCCAAGTCAATAACAGAACTAGGCCAACCATACTTAGGGCTGTCCATTTTATTACAGTAGCTACTGCTTATAATACAATTAAACACATCTCAATATAAACTGCAAATGGTCACATACTCAGAAGATTAAGATATCCTTCTATGCCTGGGTGACCAGACTGGTGGATCAGGGAAAGGCTGTTGATGTATTCTAACTAGACTTCAGCAAAGCCTTTGACACGGTCTCCCACAGGATTCTCCTGGGGAGACTGGCAGCCTGTGGCCTGGACAGGTACACTCTTCTCTGGGTAGAGAACTGGCTAGAGGGCTGTTGCCAGCGGGGAGTGGTGAATGGAGTCAAGTCCAGCTGGCGTCCGGTTGCAAGTGATGTCCCCCAGGGGTCGGTACTGGGGCCCATCTTGTTTAATGTCTTTATTGATGACCTAAACGAGGGGATTGAGTGCACCCTCAGTCAGTTTGCAGATGACACCAAGTTGGGAGGATGTGTCGATCTGCCTGAGGGTAGGGAGGCCCTGCAGAGGGATCTGGACAGGCTGGATAGCTGGGCTGAGGCCAATGGGATGAGGTTCAACAAGGCCAAGTGCCGGGTGCTGCACTTTGGCCACAGTAACCCCATGCAACACTGCAGGCTTGGGGCAGAGTGGCTGAAAGACTGCATAGAGGAAAAGGACCTGGGGGTGTTGGTTGATGCTCGGCTGCACATGAGCCGACAGTGTGCCCAGGTGGCCAGGAAGGCCAATGGCATCCTGGCCTGTATTAGAAATAGTGTAGCCAGCAGAGCAGGGAGGTGATCATCCCCCTGTACTCAGCTCTGGTGCGGCCGCACCTCGAGTGCTGTGTTCAGCTTTGGGCCCCTCACTACAAGAAAGACATCGAGGCCCTGGGACGTGTTCAGAGAAGGGCAACAGAACTGGTGAGGGGTCTGGAGCACAAGTCTGATGAGGAGCGGCTGAGGGAGCTGGGATTGTTCAGTCTGGAGCAGAGGAGGCTCAGGGGAGACCTCATCGCACTCTGCAACTTCCTGCAGGGAGGCTGTGGTGAGGAGGGGGTCGGCCTCTGCTCCCAGATAGCTGATGACAGGACGAGAGGGAATGGCCACAAGTTGCACCAGGGTAAATTTAGACTGGATGTGAGGAAAAACTTTTTCTCTGAAAGAGTGGTCAGGCACTGGAATGGCTGCCCAGGGAGGTGGTGGAGTCACCGTCCCTAGCGCTGTTCAAGAAGCGTCTGGATGAGGTGCTGAGGGATGTGGTTTGGTAGCTTAGTGGGAAATATTGGTGGTAGGAGGACGGTTGAACTAGGTGATCTTGGAAGTCCTTTCCAACCTAATGTTTCTATGATTCTGTGTGGTATATATCTACTGAAACGTGGATTGGTCTGCTCAGAATATGAATGTAATGGTTGCAGAAACAGCTGTATAGCCTAAATTTATTGCAGATGTGCACGATTTACTTGTTCCACAAAGGCTAATGATAATTCAGCATAGATTTGTAATTGACTGTAGTTTGTTAGCAACCCCTTTGAAAAGTAGATTACAGACAATACACAGTAAATACACTGCATCTGTCAGAGGAACACCTGCTGTGACAGTGGGTGCCTGGGTGGATATCTCTGTGCACAAACACAGCTTTTTTAGTGCTGCCTTGTAATGCACTCAAGTCAATTAAAATAACATGGAACTTTGGTTCGTTCTAGATTAAGATTGCTGTGGTTATTCTAAATATTGACTTCCCTGATCACACTGTAGGTCTCCTTTGTATAGATTATTGTGTGACCTAGCAATGTTGGTTAAGCACCTTAAAACATACCAAGTGTGAATTTTCCCAGCTTATCCTCAATCTCATAAAAACCTGCATCAGTGAAACTTGCAGTAGTTTTTCATTCATAATTTTTTCGAAGGCTTTAGAACTATGTTGTTAATTCTGTGGATGTACAAAAGGATGTTTTGATGTCTGTAACACTTCCTTAGGGTGCTTTTCTTAGAATTTTGCTTCCAATGACTTGCTACACTTCAGTTTGAATAAAAGTGTGAGTAAAATTGAATTCTGCAGAGCTAAATTGAGTAAAATGTAAAAAACAGATATAAATATATTTTATATATAATATAAATTATAAAAAATATTGGGGAAAATGTTAAAAGTTCTTGTAAAATTGTTTACAGGGAATAATCAAGTCAAGTTATTGTTGAGTTCTAATTGCCACAGGGCTTGGTTTCTAATTTCTTGTGGTTATCGCCTTTATTTATTTTTACTATTTGTATTTTCCTCATGCCTGTACAAGTTAGGTGGCTTAATTTCCCCCTCTCTAGGTTATTTTACTCTTGAAGTCAGATTACCAGTAAGAGTTTCAGCTTTAAATCCATGCTTTAGGTTCTGTTACAGCTTTTCACTTGGCCCCATTGCCTCCTGTGATGACAACATCCACTGTTCAACACTGTCTGTCACAGACTTGGTTAGCTGGTTCTCAAGCTCAATAGAGTAAGAAGAGCTTATTTATAACAATAAAATTGCTGATAGCCTTTCTTTCCACCACATAGAAAATGGCTGTCTGAACCATCTTCAGTTTGTTCTGCTGTAATTAGGATTGATTCAGCTGGTGCTGTTAAACATTAGCGTTATTCTTCTAGCATTCTGTTGTAAGTGTACGGTGTGTTTGTTTGACTGAAGAGATCTTTCTGTTTAATGTTGTGCCTGGGGAAGGATAAGCGCCTTGCATGCAGACATTTTCCCTTGACAAATAACGATAAATGATTTACTGATGCAATAAATAGGGTCTCCCTTCATGTAGATAGAACTGCTACAGGCATGCTAACTTCACTGAGCTCTTGGCCTCACCAGAATCAGTCAATAATAGCAGGAAAAATTCAAAATTATTGCAGATTTTAATAGTTGAACCTTCTGAAGATCTTGTACAGGTACCACCAAACAGTCAGTGCTTAAACAAAAAGGCATAGAAGAGCTGTTCTACATTGGGCTTGGATTAAAGTAGGTACACCTGCCAGCTGACTAATAGGAGCTCCTCATTATGTGCAGGCTGTATCAAACAAGCTGTTTCTTTCCTCCGAATCCATTCCCCTGGAAAGAACATTATTCTGAACTTGTCATTGACATTGCCTCTGAGAGCACATTCAGCCAGCAAGGACACATTCGATTTTGTTGCTGGTTAATAAGACACTCTGCATAGTGTGTTACAGAGCAGCAGTGCTTATCATCTCACTCGTGTGTAAGTTAAGCTGGAAAACATCCAGGGCCTGGGGATCTTCGATGTAAGATTTGATAACAGCCTTGGCTTTCTCTGTGTTCTTCATCAGGGCAGCGTAGTACACTGCAGTGGATGCACAGCTACCAATCATGATACAGCTCAGCTAAGTTGGCAAAAATAAAAGCCTTTTTAAAAGAAATTGTAGTATTAGTTAAGTCAGAGGGAATCTACTGAAATACAAACCTCGGTGTTTCTTATTGCACTTTGTTAATATACAGGGAGAGATCTTGCAAGCGTCCCTGTGTAAACTAAGATTTAAACTTAACATTATTCCTAGTCATGCAGGAAGTCTGGAAGAAAAGGAACTATGGATAATCAGTTAAAAGAACTGACAGATACCCTGATGTGTTGATCAGTAGTAATACCTAATTTCTATTTCAAGTGTGCTATAATGGATTACCATATAGATGCAGCAAGGCACTAAGCATTAAATAGATCTATGTGTTTTCTGAAAAAGCAATATTATTTCACCCTGTGGGGTTTCTTAAAATATTTCTTATTAGTGTACTGTGAAACTACAAGCAAGATGTCAATAGCCAGTTTGGATTCACAGCGGTGTTGCTAAAAGTCTAGGCTGGAGTGCAAGAAACTATCATTTGTTTTATAGGAACGGCAATATGAGTTTTTTAGAACACCAAAGGTTGGGAGTGGAGAATATTTTCTTGGAAATACTACCTTGAATGGACAATGAGTGATTCTTGTGCATTACATAGAATATTTTGTCACACTGTAGTACCATCTTTGTCTTGTGACTAATACACATGTGAAAGTTACCAATTAAAGGAGTGCTCTAGCCTTAACTGAATTTACTTGTAGCATTCAGAAGTTTTCATTTAGTAGTATAGACTTTTAATCATGCTAATATGTATTTGCACTGCAAATGTGCACTCTGAATTTAGATGATTTCTATTCATTCCAGTCTTCTGCAATGCGTTGGTATCTTCAGAAGTCACTGTGATGTTAGTAAACTTATTTGATTTTTAAAATGACTTCAGTTTACTATTTGGCTGTCCTGTGCAGATGATAAATCACATCTTTGCATTTTTTCGAAGTGCACCTATATTTTTTTCCTGGTTTTGAGATGCTGAAAGGCATGAGAAACAACTGGAGTGTCCCAGTTTTTGCTGTATTGGGCGACTTTGGGATATGGAAGCTCTCCTCAGACAGGAACTTCTGTCCTCTTACTATTTTTTTCAAACCTTAAGTTGTTTTGATTCAGTCACCTGACAAGAGTGTTTTTATTCTGTTTTGATTTTTTTTGTAAATTTTTTGAAACAAAAAAAAGCTATAAGCGTGTTCGTTCCTTCTCCCTCTACCCTCCCAGCATTGTGCAATTTAAAGTATACGCTAGCTTTTCCTGGTGGTTGTCAGACTCTGCAACAGTATTTTTGTTCCAAATTCCCTCTGAACAGAACTTCAAATTTACTAACTCTTGGATATGAGAGTTATTCATAAGTTCTTTTTGAAAACAGCTCTTAAATGGGCAGCTTTGACACCTTATCAGCTTATGCAGCTTACACCTTACCATAGTTCACTTTCTGGAAGTGAATTTTATGTCCAGATTGAGATGAAATTTTGCAACATACTGCGTGTACTGCATGCTGTCATACCTATGGCCTTTCCCACATAATGTGCTCTGCGTCTTGCAGGGAAGACATGGTGAAGCCTCGCGTCCCTCGACATGCTGTTGTGTTTGGGAGCAGCTAGTGAGAGGTGCTGATTTGATTTAATCCTTGATCACTTGGGATGTTCAAACTGGAAAAATTACTTGAAGAGCATTGTTGAAGCTCTTGGGAAATGGATATTGTTTCATTTTGCAACTAAGGAAAACATGTTTGCACATCATCAGATAATTTTCCAAAACTTTCCTTAATAATACATGAGTATACCATGCCTGGTGTTTATACCTCAGGCTTATTTAGTGAAATAGACGTATTTTCTAGGTGTATTTTTTGTTTTACGATATAACAGCTATAAGAAGATGAGCATTTTCACTAGCATTATTATCAGATTTTGACAGATTTCTAATATAACCAACCTTTTTCTACAGAAGTGCTTGATTCTTTAGAAGTTTAACGGAATTGCTTCTCAAAAGTTAGCGTTTTGAAACAAAGGAGATGGAATTCCCATCCAAAGACGAGCTGAAGGTATCTCGCTCGGGTGGCCCGTAAAAGGAAATTAGTGTTGCTGTGATGATTGACTGTACTTCTTTTAATGACCAAAAAAGTGGAAATGAAGTGCATATGCTTGGGTTTGTTTTTTCTGCAATAAATGTGAAGGTGTTGGAAGGTTTCTCCCTGCAGTGTACTCTGGTACCTGAATTCAGACAGCCTCTGGCTGCCAGTCGCTAGGAGAGTTTTCCCCATGACCTGGGGAAGGAGGTGTGGGGACAGCACTGAAGTGGAGCCCAGTGAGGACACGGGAGGGATGTGCCTGATTTATTTATCTATTCACTTTTAGAAATGCCAAATACTGTTTGGGGAACATGTGCTGTGATACGGATGTAAAGGAAGAACAGTCTGTCTGCGTGACCCGAGGTCTAGTTCCCTCAGTCTGTGAACTTGTCATGACTTCCATCTTCTGCCATGGAGAAAAGAATGTTCCATTTTCAAAATATTGTGACTTTCAGTGTTGTATACAATTGCTGAAGCACTTTGTTGTGAAAAATAAAGAACTGTCACAATCCATTTTTCAGGCATATTGTTTTTAACAGCAGTAATGATTCATGTGTTGACCATCTCCAAAGGATTGCCTTAAATGCAAATTGTTGCTTTCTTGGCTGTGATGCTTTATTTCTTCTCATGAGCTTTTATGTGCAAAAGACCAAAGGTCACCACTGCTTAAATGACTTGTCATTCATGTTGCATCCTGCATGTAGTTTTCCTGAAGACTTGATGGCTCTTTGTTAGCAGAAATTTGTTCTGGTGGTTTTGTTTGATTAAAAGGAACTCTGACTGCTAGTGACGTATATCATTGTTTGGTTTTATTTCCAAAAGTAAGTGTTGAATCTGGTTTCCCATTTAAATGTAACTTCTAAATTTCATTTCCCGATAGCTGAAAAGTTTTAAGTTCCAGGTACGCTTTTCTGTGAAATCTGTGCAAAAAGCAGGTGTATTCTCTTGCCTTTTTGGGAGGCTGAGCGTCAGTGAGTTGGCTGTCCTGTACTAACAGCTTACTTGCCAGGTCAAAGTCTATAATGCTAATAGTTTTAAAAAAAAAAAAAAACAGTATCTTGGAACCTGCTGGCTTAAACTTCACTTAAAGGACATATTTACCGAAGACCCCCAAATAGTTTGGATTTATCCAGATTATTTAATATCGTTACCGTCCAGTAAACTGACAATGAACGTTTGGTAGCCCCAACTCTTCTTTGCAACTAAGACTGTAGGATTCCATTTAGGAAAGTGCTTAAGCATATGCTCAAATTGCTTTGCTTTGTGGGTGCTCTGTGGAGTAACAAAACTAAGGGGAAATGGGCTTGACCAAACCACTTCCTTTGTTTGATCTGCTTCTGTTAGCATCAGTCAGAGGAAGGTGACTGTGTATTATTCCACATAAGTGCTTTATTAACTGCATGTGCTATGACTTAAATTAGTCTGGCTTTGTGTAATTTGGTTCGGTCTCACTCAGCGGCTGAACACACAAGTAAATCATCTCACGGCAAAAATAACTGCCCTGCTGCTCATCCCTGCCTTAGCTGGGAGATCAGACCCCATTAGCTGATGAAAAGGCAGACCTAAGCCACCCGAGCTCAAAATCTGGACTGTATCAATCTAACAGTGGTTATTACCAGACACTTCAGAAAAATGTAGCTCAAAGTGAGCCTCTTAGGGGGAAATTTTAGCTGTAACGTCTTCATTAGAAATCAGTTTGTATTCTGAAACGCTAGGGCATTCCAAGACAGGGGGAAGGGGAAAGAGGGTTGTGCCAGTGCCATGGTATTTATTCATGACTGTTCCAAGTGTCTTCCAACGTAACCAGAGGGTAAAGTAATGGGCAGGAGTTCTAATTATGATAGCTGTCTGCTTTCTGTTGTGTTCTGTCTCTATATATTAACCATTTCATGTGTGCTTTGTGTATTAGTTTAGCTGTATCCTCTGAATGAGCCTGTTTATTATGGAAGATCTGACTATTTAGTTTTGTTTCCTGCAGAAAATATTGCAGCTACTACCTGAGAGGATTTTTTATCGATGGCATTTTCGCAGTATAGGTAAGAAGGAATGGTTTAAAACTACTCTAGTGAAAAATCTATGTTTTCTCTGTGTTTTCTATAATCACTTCCCTGGTTCTGCAAGTCCTGTAAACCACAGAATCACTTAGTTTTGCCCAATGCATAAATAGTACTTATGTGTGAGATTTGCAGCTGAATTTTCTTGAAACATCTGGAAAATCTTTTTACTTGCTGAAATATCTCCATGTTTCTTTGTTTTGTGTGGCTTCGTTACTTGCTTTACTTTTATTTTTGCCTTGGAATTTTCATATTCTTGGATTCACTTGGATCCTCTTCCCTTCATCTCTTTCATAGCTTCCAGAATATCAAGATAATGAGGAATCTCATTAGCCTGTAGAATCTGTATTTGACTCTAGCAAATTTGCACTGATAGTCTTTGACAAGTGATCACAGACAAGATGCCTGCACAAATTTGTAGCAGTAAAAATTGTTCTTTGCCTAACAACAGATGTTGTGTTGAACTTGCACCTCGTCTCCTTTTGGGAAGATATTCTTTTACATTTCTGCTGTCCATAGGTGGTTGTTCAGTAGGTAGGCATAGATTGTGCTGCACTAAGTGTGGACCACTGGGCTGCTGCAGTGAGTAAGAGCTTAGTTTCTTCTGTGATATCCCTGTGACGTTGTTCTCTGTGCAGTTCGTTAGCATTTGTGAAGCATTCAGTTATTGCCCTCTTTGTAGGAATTAAAAGGGAAATCTCTGTTCCTGAGATGGAATAGTAGAACAAAGAAATTAAGAACAAACAAAACACTTATAAATTTACTATAAACTTGTAAACTTATTTGGAGCTCTTTTTTTTTTTTTTTGAATAATTTTTGTGAGCGGCCCACAGTTTGTTGGCCTTTAAACGTGGGATTCTGAATACACAGTACTTCACAAGTCTGGCTCCATCTGTCTTTCACTGGTCCTTCGTTCACCGGAGGAGTTGCCAGGCAAAATGGCAAAAAATTGGCAAAAAATTGGCCAATTGCCAGGCAAAATGGCAAAAAATTGGCCATTACAGGCACAAGATCCTGTGGATGACATTTGCTTGGTCAAGCCAAGAGACTCTATCTGCACTCCGCAATATTTACAACACATATTCTGGCTTCTGGAGCAAGGGAGGGGATGGGAGGAGTCCAGCACAGAGGCTGGTAAAGCTCTCCTTTTTCTGCTTCGTTTCCTGTCCATCCTGTCTGTTCCCAGGCAGGTATTTTGCAGCAGACTTCATAAGCACAGAACTGAACGCTGCATTGCAACACGTACCTAAAAGGTACAGGATAAAGTTGTCAGCTTAGTTAAGGCACTTAGAGTGCCTTAAAACTTGATGTTCTTCTGCTCCAGTTGTTTTCCCATGAGCATTCAGGTAATAAATGTCTTACAGGCTTGGCTGGGTCACTCATGAGCATTGGAAATACAAATAACGAAAGCAGGAGAAAATTTTCTGAACTTTGATAAGTTTTTCTTACAAGTAGTACAGGGATTTCAAGTAGATCTTAACATCGGGTTCTAAAAATGCTATGGGGAAAAAGTGTTTATCTGGTTTTATTTTGAAGGTAGTTGATTTTCTAATTGGTTACGTATTCCCCGTGGCACCCGTGTAATGAATGTTTTGGCCCTGTGATCACGTGTAGGACACAAAGAAAAATGTATTCTTCGCCTCATTTGACCAGATTGAATAAATTACAGAGTCAAGTGGGAGGCGAACACGTTTGTTTTGACAGTCGAAACAACTGGCAATGCATTGAGGGAGTTTAATTTGATAATTTCCTCCGAACTGAAGTGCTTTGATTCATTACTACTGTGAAAATCCTGCTTCTGAAAGCCACTGCGGTGGCCACGTGGTCACCATATTTTGTTCTGCTATTTGTTGAAGCAAATTGGACACTGCTTTGGGTGGGGGAGCAGGGGGGTATATTTCTTCTTTGTAAGACTTTTTTGTTGGTTGCTTAGTTTGGCTGCCAGCACCATTTCACAACGATGTATTTGCTCTTGCAGAAGAAATAATGAGTGGTAGCTAAAGGTCAGGGAAGGGTCTATTGTCACTTTTGCAGTTAGCACTGACAAAAAGAAGAGACATCTGCTTGACCACTTTACATCCATTTCATCTGAATTAGCCTGGGACAAATTGGTTTCAGTCACTTGTTTTGTAGCTAATGTATTCTTCATATTCTTGCTACCCTTGAATAGTCATATTGGGATAAATTTATAGCTGTGTTGGGTAAATGAGCTACAGAATTTGGTGTTGCAATTATTGACAAGTGTACCTTGTAATTTGCTTTTTGCTTAATGTTCATGTGTGCTAGTATGTATTTGCTATGTATATGTTAATAAGTTCTAAAATTCTGAGACCGAGAGATCTGAAGGGATCACACTGAAGGGAGGCACATAACTCAAATCCAGGTGAAATAACAGCTGAGTTCTACATGATGTTATTTTGCTACGAATTAAAAACATTTCTAACTGGAATATTTGATACAGAGATCACTCTGATTTTAAGTCAGACATTTGAACAAGCAATAGACTTGGTATTTTTAAACTAGAATCAAAATATTTTGCAGTTTCAATAGCTGTTTTTTTTTAATAGACATGAATATCATACGGATTTCTAACATATTTTTCTTAAAATTTTTGTCAATATTAGTCTGCTTAAATGCATTATTCCCACAAGTTGGATTTATTATGGTCCATTTGATACTTTGCATAAACAAACACATTTGCCTAAAGTATTAAATAAAATTGTTTGAAGCATTTTCCCAAACTAGCAAGTCAGAATTTCTTCTAGATACCTTATTTTTCAAGGAAAATAAGTTCAGAAAATTATAATCTGACTAAAACCAAATTACCTCAGTGTAAAGTTACATTATATTCTAAGTTACAACTCTGTTCACCTGATGATGGTGATGGTTGTCATTTGATTCATTTTGCTTTTTATCCCCCAGAAGTTTTCTTATTTGAAAACACCAGCACAGTACCAACATAGTAAATAGCGTGGAAGTAGCCTTTTCCATAGTTGTTTTTTTTTTTTAAAGCATCTTCATATCTGATACATGCTTATTTCATTTTCCTAATCCAGGGTCAATTTTGAAGAAACTTTTGCACACTGGAAACTCTGTAAAGGTATCTCTCTTGGATGATGTATTCTTAATTCTTTTTTGTTTAATTTGTATGAAGCGTGCTATTTTACAGATTTTCAGTATCGATGTTTTTCAGAGCGCTAGGCTTTGTGATTTTAACTATTCACCTTTTAATCACAAATTTTATGATTGTAACTCTAGATTATTTTAATATTCATGTTCTTTAGTTGTTGTGCTTTTCTAATGGCCTTTCTAAACTTAGCTGGAGAGGGTAGCAACGTATTTTGCTTAATACTTCATTTTTTCAGATCTCTCTAGCATGAGGTGCACTGCATTATATGTACTGGTTTCTTGTTTGCCAAATAATTTTAAATCCATTCTTCTTTCTCTAAAGAAATTACTAAAATCAAAATTGGATTTTGTTAATGAAAAAGAAGAAAGTAAACTTACAGAATACTCTGCCTTGGGTGGTTTTGTTGCATCTCAGTTGTCTCGGAGACCTGGTCCTGCTGGCGCTGAGGACAAGTAGCTTGCATTGACCTGCATGGGGCTGGAATTTCAGATTTGGCAGGGCAGAAGCAGGTCAGTTCCTTGTCCTCCAGCTGAGGTTGGAGCAGTCGTGCTCCAGCCTTGGAGTGCCACTGCCTTGGTACAGCTTGCTGTCACCCATCTCTTGCTCTTGTTGAATTAGCAGTGGAATGACCAAAAGTATTAGCAGTACGACCAAAAGACTTGCTAGCACAGACTTGCTATCAGTGTACTTGTCATGCACTTTTTTAACTACTTAACTGTGTTACTGTACTTTCAAATTCATTCTTTCAAATACTTTTTTCTTCAAACTCATCCCCTTGTAGATAAGATGTGAAGGAATCCGACTGTTTCTTCTCTGGCTTCAAGCACTTCAAACTAACTGTACAGAAGAGCAGATATTAATATTTGCATGCCTTGTACCTGGTTTTCCACCAATTATGTCCTCACGAGGTCCCTGTACACTAGATGACCTCATTAGTCCTCCTAATTCAACAGATGGTGAGTAAACTAACAGAATTTCCATGCTAGGTGTTTCACCTCCTCCCTTTCGCTGAAGTCGTGGAGCTGAAGAGCTGCTGGCAGAGATGTTGTCACACGGGTGAAACTCTGTGTTTGTAGCTTGGAGATATCCTGAATTTGTCAAGCCGTTGACTTTTTTTGCAGCAGCAGCAGTATGGCCTTCAGCTTTTTGTCATTGTGAGTTATTGTCATTGAGGTGCAGCTGTATGAACATGTTACTGCAAACTGGGTTAGCGTGTGGATGTACAGTGCATTGGTTAATCTGCAGCAGCTGCTTGTGTTCACCCTTCCAGACTGCACTAGATCAGAGATTGGTTACATGTGATGGGACTTGGGAAAATATGGAATGCTCAAGCAGTTTTGGCTTTGTGCAACTTAGCAGGACATTAGTAATTATTAGCAAATTGATCTTTTTATAGAGAATATTGTTTATTTCATTATTTTCAGGTTTTCTATGTTTAAAGCATTTTCTCTTTATTTTAGCTAAGATTTTTCCAGAAGAAATTACCCCACTTTTGCCAGCTGCCTCTGGAGAGAAAATTGCTGAAGACCAAACCTGCTATTTTCTTCAGTTACTGTTAAAATATATGGTGATTCAGGTGCGGAGGATCTGTTTTTAACTATTCATACTTGGAGGAATGTACTTGTGGTAGAACATCATTTGCCCTTTATATATACAGAGCTGCTCTTGCCCCTTTTCAGGAAAAAGCTGTCACCTGCATTTTCTTATTTTTTCTTTTAAAAGGAAAGTCATCCCAACCATATTTCTTTGAGCCTTTTTTGCTGAAAATTCTAGTTCTGATCAGAAATGAGAACAACTTAGTGAACGTTACACAAACTTGCAAAAATCTTTGCATCCGTAAAGATTTCTCACAAAGTAAATAGTTCCCCAAAAATTTACAGTTACTGCTTCAGCATCTGTCATTGGAAAGCTCAGATTTAATTTGGCTTTGAAGTGAGGTGTCTAAGAGAATAATATTCTTATGTTATCATAGCCTTCAACTTGTGCACTATTCTTTAAGATGATTTTGCAGGGAGAAACTGTTTTTTCTTTAGAATGATGTGACTGTACTCCATCCTGTTCTTATATTTCACTGGTAGCAGTTAAAAGCTTCAGTAAAGAGGGATGTTTGCAGGTCCTGATGTTTAAGTAACGAGGTTCTGCCATACTGATCGTTGTTGTGTTGGTTTGTTTGTTTCTTTGTTTTAGTGTATTTGTCAGTTTTTGTATCTATATCTCCTAAGCTGCAATTTTGATAACAATCTATTCTGTTGGAATTAATAATTATACTATGCTGTAATATAGATGAACAAAATAGTAATGTCGCACTCAAAGTCCAGGAAAGCATTTTTTACAATAGCTTTTTAAGGTAGACATTTTTATGTATTAGTTAGGCAGGATACAGGGTGTTCGCTAGATCTTTTGAATCTCCAGTGACAAATAGTATGGGAAGAAGGATGAAAAAAGTATTCTAACTGCCTAGTTTATGTGCTTGTGTTTGCATTTAGAAAGTTGATATGAGGCAGAGATACAGTTTGTTCTTTTTGCACACACTGATAGCAGAGAAGGACCACTGAAGAATGAGATAAGAAAGAGATGGCTTCTGAGTTCTTTTTAAAAGGATGCAAGTCACGTATAAATCAAAACTTGTAATTAGAAATAGATCAGATTCAACTACAGAAGAAAGAAAATAAGATTATCTATTTTAAAAGTATAAGCAACATTTTAAATAGAGGAAGCTGTGTAGACAATGAACATAGTTCTATAATGTAAATATTAATACACAATGAAAAATGCAAGACCAGAATGGTACTTGGAAAAGTTTTTGTCATCTTGAATAAATTGTTTATTGGAAACAGTTGCTGTATGAAATTATCAACGCAGCATTTCTTCTTTTCCATATCAGATTCTCATAATACGTCAGTGAAAAAAATATTTTCACTGTTCATTTTATACCCTTATTATGTGTCTGGGATCTTAAAAATGGCTACACTATAAACCCAATTGCGCTGTGGTTCATCAACATTCATCTTGTTTGCATTGCTAGGTAGAGGTGAGTATGCTTGGGCAATAACCTTTTTGCTACAGACAGTAGGTGAGATTAAAATATCGTGACACAAGTACAGAATGATCACTCAGAGCCAGAACGTAGAGCAATTCTCAAAGAAAAAGAGAACAAACTCCCTACTGTTTTTTTAAGAGACTAAAAATCTGCACTTATTTTAAGAAATATTTTTTGGTAGGAATCACAGAATCACAGAATTGCATGGGTTGGAAGGGACCTCGAGAGGTCTTTGAAAAAAAAAAAGAAACTTTTATGTGTTTTGGGATCACGTACCAGTGGAGATTTTATTTTATTTTTTTTAAAACTCTGTCCTAGCAGTAGGAATAGTGATTTATAAATATCCAGTTGAATTGGCACAAAAATATTAAACTGATTTCCTGGTGAAAATTTATAGAGTGTAAGTTAAAAAAAATATTGTCAGTCTTCCCTTGTAATGGTTAAAAATAGAGAACAAGGAAAGTTAAGGTGAATTAGGACTTTGAGCAAGAAATGCTTTTGGTAGCCATACAGTTGGGAAGATTGTGGAGCACCTAAACGTAGGTTCAATGCCCAGAAAGAAACATAGAAAATCCTGGAAATTGAATTCTAGGTACAGCCACTGAATTTGTAGTCTGCCAATACATTTCTGCATCATAATGGCATTGCTGCAAATGTACATGAATGAAGTGCACGTGCTTGTTGACTGGGGCTCCCATAGTGTTTTCCAACTTTATGGTAAGTAGACTGGATATTAACACACATTAATGATCTGACAGTAGTTACTGTAACTATTTCAGTAATGCTGTAATGTGTATTTACATTCACAATGTATGTCTATCCAGATAGAATTTAACACAGTTTATTTTACATAAATTAAATGTTACGGAAACTCAGTAGTCTTGCTTCCACTTCTACCTGTGTTATTTTGCAAAAGTAGGAAATAGAAAGCCCCTAGATTTTTAGAGTTGGAGAAAGAACCAGTACAGATTAAAGCAGGAGAATGTATTTAAAAGCAAAATTATCCCACTTGCTGAAGTAAAGAAACCATTTTTTTTTTAACTTCATAAGTTGTCAGATTGGAAAGAGATTTAGTGAACTTGTCATCTGTTACACACAGTTGGACAGGTGTTTCTATCAGCTTTTAATGCAAAAAAAAAAATAAAATCCTGTAGTCTTTAGATGTGTTACAAAAATAAAAAAGAGTTTGAGATGAGACGTAGGCCCAAACTTAAAGTGTCTATCAGAAGCTACGCGCTTACAGTGCTCACTTGAGTTCCATGAAAAAAGAAGTGGTGTAAGAGACAAAAACCCAGGGAGGTTTAGGTCATCAGTGGAAAAAAGTGGTTCATTATAGAGAGGGGTGCTTTGATGTTTCCTGCTTATGTTTGTGTTAGTTTGTGTTCAACTTTTTTACAAATTGGAAGTGTTCTAATATGAAAAAAGCAACTCTTCTGAAATTTGGCATGGTCTTCCAAGGAACACTTTCAAAACTGTTGTTAAGGGAGACCTTGGTAGTACACAGACGGTGCATGGTGTCTGTACCAGAGCGGAGTGCCATTCAAGACAAACTGAGATGTCAGCCTTTTCCTTGTCTGTGGAAATTACTTGTGCCTTGAGTCCAGTGTCTTGAAACCAAGAGTGCTGCATATGTGTGAGCAGCCATTTTAAACTTAGGCTTTGAGTATTTTTCTGATTAAAAATCTTTGTGATGGAAGTGTAGCCTAGAAGGATTCATAACTTTGTCCAAATTCACAGCTAAGAAGTGAATTTGTTAAAAACATTAAGGTCATAGAATCATAGAATGGTTCAGGTTGGAAGGGACCTTAGAGATCATCTTGTTCCAACCGCCCTGCCAAGATTGCTTTTCCTGTTCTTCACAGAATTAGAACAGCACAAATATGCTCTGTTCTAATGAGCTTACTGTCTTTGATATGTCAAAGTCCTCAAGGTAGTATCTTATATTCTTACTATACTTTGTAAAAAAAATAAATTTGGGACTGTTATTTTTTCATCTCTTTTGTTAAAGTGCAGTTGCCCATCTTTCATATTCAGTAGAACAGCATTTTGTCATCAGCATGGAGTGATTCTCAGTATAAAACATTCAATTCAAGCTTTTTGTTTGTTTCTTTCTTTTTAATTCTGTGGCAAAGGCTGCAAGCTTGGAGTGGAAGAATAAGGAGAACCAAGACACTGGTTTTAAGTTTCTCTTTACCTTGTTTAGAAAATACTACCTTCCACACTTGTTTCCATCTTCTACAAAACTAACTAATCTCTACAAACCTGTTCTAGGTAAGTAGTGAATTTTGTCTTTTAAATAGGAAAAGAAACAATGGCAGCTGTTTTCAGGAACATCTCTGTTATCTGGTGGCATATCAGAACGGTTCTGATGCAGGAGGATTTTCCCTCTCGTGTCGTGTTTTGATTTTTTTCCTAGCACAATTTTTGATTTTCTCTGATAGTCCAGGAAGCTGCATAGGTCATCGCTGCCTATGGGCTGGCCAGATCCTCCTTTCCTAAGGATATTTCCTTAGAAATAAACATGAATAGAATTTAACATAAATGCACAGAATTTATATTAAATGATTGAGGGCTTGATGTCACCGTGATGAAGACAGAACATGCTCTCTGGTGGGGTTTTTCAAAGAATCTGCCCAAGTGTAAGGAAGTAACTAAATAACGTTATTCTTAATTTGCATCTTGTTTCCTTAAAAAGAAAAAATGAACGTGAAAAGGCAAATGGAAGGAAACAGAGATGTAGCTGTGAAAGAAGCTATGGGCTCACTTTGTGTTGCTAGAAGCATCTATAGGAAGCCCATCTCTGGGATTAAAAGCATATTATTTCAGGAATGCTCACATTTTTCTTTGACTTTCTCCTAGTGCTCTACTGAATTATGCATTGGAGTCACATAGGAGCAGGTTGTTAACACTCACCTGATACGCTGCAGCCTCTTCAGCATCCCTCCCTTCTCTAACTTCTAACATTTGTCTTTGCAATTTGATATTTAGTGTCTGAAGTCAACTCTGTGCCAGCTCAGCTGTCTTGTTCACAACTAGAGCACAGTCCTCCTCTGTTTTTCAGCTGTGTCCAAGTGATTTTTTCCCCCTAAATCTAAGCATCTGAGTTAATTACAACCCAACCTATCTCCCTTTGACAATCTTCCACTTCTTCCTGTGTGTTTTCTTTCTTTTATTTCAGCTTGTGCTCTTTTCACCTGAGCTAACATCTCTTTCCCATGTGCTAAGTATCCTTTTTCTGCTTAATCTTTTCACTGTTGAGTGTTCCTGAGCCATCTTCTTTTTCTCACTCTACCTTACTAATAGAACCCCGTGAAAGTTACAAAATCAACCTATGTTGCAGTAGTAGTACTTTGTTTTGGATTTTGCCCTCCTCTTTGCTGCCCTTCTCTTTTGCTTTCCTTTGTTGTGCCTAATAGAAATTACAGCCTTCATAAAAGATTTGTGCTTTTATGTTCTTGCTTTTCTGTAGAAGTAATAAAGTTGTGAATACAAATGTTAAGTAATAAAAGGAGTCAGCTGTTGCATCTGTTATTGCATATGGAGAAAATGTTGTTGGTGACATATTCAATGCATTGAAACAGAATCTGGAAGCAATGACAGTTTTTTAAGATTAGATTTTCTTTACATCTTCTCTTTTTATCTCACCAGATATTCCTGATATAAGACCAAGACCAGTATACATTACTGCAACACGAAACAATGAAAGTGTCTATAGCACAAAAATTCCGTATATGGCAGCTCGAGTTGTTTTTATTAAGTGGCTTGTTACCTTCTTTCTTGAAAAGAAATATTTAACTGCTGTTCAGCATACAAAAAATGGAGGAGAAATGCTCCCTAAAATTATTCAGGTGTGCTTTAAAGATTACCTTTTTTCACTTCCTATGTGCTAGAAACCTTGCAGATGATCACAGTGCACTGGCAGCTGAAGCAAGAAAGAAATGCAATCCCCAAGTGAATAACTGATGTACTTGTAAATTGATTATTTTTTCCTTTGATGAAGATGGGAGTCTTCAAGGGAATCTCTTAAGTAATTTACTAGATTTATTTTCTCATATCTTGTTGCCTTACCATCTTTCATCAGTATTATCTTTAGACTTTTGGAATTTAATCTGTAAACTGTCGAACTTGTTTGTGGCGTGGACCATTTCCCAGTAACATCAAAGGCTGTTTTGTTTTCCTCTTGATTATAGCAGCTGTATACAATGAGATAATAGAAAAACATTTCACTTTCAAATTGCTGGTTGAGGTTTCTGTAGGATTAGGGACTTAAAATGAATTTTGTAGAAATAAGTTGTTTTAAGAGACTCTCCAGCTTCCCATTAAAAATCTAGGATCAATGTCAATTTTATTTTCTTCTCTTGAATTGTAGGTCAGTGTCAAATCTGGCTTCACTGGAAAAGCATTCATTAATTATGATAGTCAAACTGCATATTTTCATGTTAATTGGATTTGAAATTCTGCACTGTAGAGTTTTGAAACCTTAGACTGGCTAAGTGCAGCTTATCTACTGAAGGTGCTTTTTAATAATCTTTTCTTTCTCTTCGGAATTTCCACTTCTTGTATAAATAGGTGCTGTGCCATTGCAACAGGCATAGCCTGCAAAATGAAATCTTTTCAATGAATTTTATAGACCGCTGATTAAATATTTAGGCATAAAGATATTGCTGCCCTCAAAATGGAAAGTGATTGGAAGTTACCACTTGGCTGAAGCCATTGGTCATCTTTTGGCACATGTTGACTTCTTAATTGTTTTAAACCTGGAGCCTGTGCCTCGCTACTGCGGCAGAATTGTACAAAAAAAGCTTATGAAAAGCAGTAGAGACGTTGCTGCTCTGTTACTGCTCATTTTGTCAAACAGACAGCAACTTTATTGAAGTAAATATAAGGCAGAACTGCATTTGGGCAATGCTTTCAGTTGGCGTAAGCGGCATTCTTTCTCCAGTAACTCAGGTGCAGTTTTATTCACTTTCTTCCAAAGGCTTTGTCCTCTGTCTTCCCTTGACTGGATTATTTTGGTCAGACGCAGTTCAAGACGTAGTGTTGCAAAATAAGTGCACTGCTGTGCCAGAACAACACCTGACAAAGTGCTGTCAGGAATAGTAATGCTACGAGTATGAGCCACGTATGGTGATGTGATCCATCTTTTCTCGAAAATCAAAGGGACTTGGAGATGCTTCTCCATTGTGCCAGTCCCACTGTGGCACCCCTTCCTCTTTTTTTCTAGGGGAGCAGACAAGTTCAGCTGTTCTGGGCTGCAGAGGACTCACAGGAGGTATACATCATATAGAATATAAGACCAAACTCCTCCTTGTATCAAAAAGTAGGTTGAAAATTGCACCTCCTGACTGCTGGGATGCCTGTGTGCTGTGTGAAAATGAGCACTGCCGTCTTGAGTTCCGAGAAAGTATCCCAGATTTTTGGCATGTGGTATTTCAGTAATTTAATTAGATGTATGTTTTCTTCCTGTGTAGACTGTAAGTGTTGTAAACCAAGATAAAAACCCAGAGCTGGAAGCCAGCATCTCTTATGCAAGTGAGCAAGAGAGAAGCCATTCCAACAGCAGCACCTTGTCTGACCGCCGACTCAGTAATTCCAGCCTCTGCAGCATTGAAGAGCAGCATCGGACTGTCTACGAGATGGTGCAGAGGATCCTCTTGTCCACTCGAGGATATGTTAACTTTGTTAATGAGGTGTTTCGACAGGTAATTGTGGATATGGAGTTGCCATTATGTGATTTTTTTAAAAGGAAATGTCATGGTTATTGGAAAGAACACTGATGGCTACTGGTCAGGCAACTTGTCAAGCTTCATGGTAGTTACAGCAGCACCCTTTTATTTTGGAGTCCTTTCTAGGCCTAGTTTCAACAATGAAAAGATTTTTATGAGAATTTAAACTTTTGCTGATACTAGGTGACAATACGTGATACATGAATGGACCACTTAGATTGCAGACTAATTATTTGAAATAGTAAGATTCTTGTTCTTGTGGTCTAAGTCAATATCTACTGTCTATTTGGGCATTACTGATTGCTTCAGCTAGTATTTTTCATTATTTTGATATCTTTTCCGTTGTTTGGGATAAAAATACATGTGGAGCTACTGCAAATTCCCAATTTTTATATATTGTCAAGGTAGAAATTGGTTGTAAGAGCAGTTCCAGTTCATCTAAGTGCATAGGAGACAGCCTCCAGCAGCAGAGTAGTGAGTGCTCATGCTATCCTCAGAAGTGTCCCACAGCTGAGGGACTCCTTGTCCCAGGAGCTTTTTGTGGGATGGCTGTCATTTTGACAGGGAGGAGTGGTTTTGTGTCTGTTGAGAACCGCTGTGGTATGCTGCCCTCTCCTGGTGTTTGTTCAGAGTGTCTATGAAGTGAGACTTCCAGGGAGCAAAGGCTGAGACGATGCAGCACTTTCATTAAATGTAATCAGTGTTCAGTGACTGAAGCAGTCGGTGTTACTTGAATCCTTTCTGTGTTGATCTCTCCCTTACAGAAATCTCACTAGTTGCTGTGAATGCCTCTGGGCTTTTTCTTTTTTTTTTTCTGCCTTGCTCTTCAGCCTTCCTGAAAGCATTTTGTGAAGTAGTCGTTCATCCCACTGCTTTTCTAATAGTCTAGCAATTGCCTTCTGGCTTTTTCAGTTTCTGCGGAACTTGGCAGTGGCTTTGAAGACATTTTCAGAAAATTCACTTATACTTGTTATATGGCATATTTAACCTAGCTTTTGCTAACCCTAGAAACTACTCTCTAGTTTCTGTAGACTAGGAGTTGAAGACTACATCTAGCTGTTGGATATTGCACTTTGTGCTGAGTAGAGAAACATGCCATGCTGTGCTAAGATTTCCCCCAAGCTGAGCAAGATACCCCTGTAATGTTTTTGCAGCTAAACTTGTATAGGAAGACATACTATGAACGTGTGTTCTGAAATGCAATGCTGTGGCTTTTGTCCCTGTTAATTGTGGAGAGCAGGTAATCTCTTCATATTTGGAAGAGATTTTTTTTAATTTAGAACTTATTTTAATTTGTTTCAGTGAGTTTGTAACATAATGGATACCGATACCAAAACAGGAACTTTTTTTCTTGACAAAGTATGATTTTTTTTGTACCAGATGAAATTTTTATGCCTTGATTTCTGTGCCACTTCACTGCGGTCCAAAGGTTTTCTGTCAACTGATGCTAGTATGCACTGAGATTTGATTTTTGTAAGTCTATGATGTTTGCTGTTATCAAAATAATTTTATACGACTACAAGAGATAATACTTAGCCAATAAAAATACGGTATAGCTCATCCACAGTTTCTTGAGCATGTAGCTTCCCAGTGCTTAAAGTACTGAAAAAGACTAACGCTGCTGTATTTTATTAAATTCCCAAGACATCCAGAATTGCAGGAAAACAGGCAGTTTGGCCTTTGAAAGCTCTCAGCGTGGACATCTTTACAGAATGATTCCAAATACTGACATTGGGTAGCACGCTGAAAATAAATTCATTATGTGGATTTTTGAAAATGTAGTCAGGTAGGAATGAATGCCAACCACCGCTGTTCTCATCACAATTTACTGTCTTGTCTCTACCTACGCTTGCTGGAATGGCATTTCACATCATATATTGGTGATGTAATGTGAAGTCAGCTTCTTCAAAAAGTGTATGGTAGTGCTCAAGTCTAAGCCTGCCAGACCTCTGTGGCTAGTAGTGACTTGTGAGATGAATCCACCTTAATTTAGAGAGCTTACAATGAGCAAAAACATCGCTTTGTTATTGTCTGAACAAATACAACGTGGAAATCACTTGGAATTAATAGTTTCAGAATTGTGAGATCCCACTCTGATGTAGGCATATGTTGTGGGTTAACCATGACTCCTTGTACGGATGTAAAAGCAAGAAATACATTTCCTTTCTTTTATTGTTCTGGGTTATTTATGGGTGGTGATGGTGCACGTATGTGTTGGTACATGTGTGAATTTCTGTGCCCCATACATGCAATAAGAATAGTTAACTTTAAATTTAGGCATTTTTGTTACCTTCCTCTGATATATCTGCAACGCGGAAAGTGGTCAAGGTGTATCGAAAGTGGATATTGCAAGAGAGACCTGTGTTCATGGAGGAACCAGACAAAAAGGAAAACAGTGAGGATGCTGCTGTCAGCTTAGAAGATTCATCAGTGCAAACGGATGGTAAACATGTATGGTATCAGTATTGCATTATTCTGTTTCCCTGCAGTATATTATTTATCTCTTAAACTCGCTTTGTGAGTAAAAGTTTAAGTTATATGGGAAATCAGGATTAAAAAGTGCTTTATCTAAGGTCCGGAAATACAAATCTTACTGAGTGTTCAGTAGGCCTTACTGAGTGCAAAGGAACTTTGCAGCTCTTTGTAAAATAGAATTTCTTCACTATTCCTTGTCTATACAGATAGGATAGCAGGAGCTTAAAGGTGGTGGTAATTACTTAAGAGCTTGAAAATGTCTACTAATTTGTATATAGTTTGTCAGAATTTTGGATCCCTAACTCTAGAAGTTAAATTGTAAATAAAAATTCCATGGCATTGTCTTTTTTATGTCTTATAATTAACCATCAGTAAATGTTGACTTCAACGTTCACACTCAGAGCTACTTAAAGAGAAATTCTGTTGTACTGAGAAAGATGGTTGGGTTGTAAAATCATAGTAAGAAAGGTTTTGACAGATTATTCTCATAGAGGATTTATAGTTTTTCCAGGCTTAAATTCAAATACTACTACAATCAGTGGCTACAAAATGTAATATAAATATTTTGAAACAGCATGTCTCTTTTAAGTGTTATGAATTAAATTCCGTGTACTAACTGTTTGCTCAGAGCTCCGTCAATAATAGGCATGCATTCCTCGCTGAAATGGACATAGGGTGTGACTGTTCACCCTTCTTGCTTTTGAGATTTTAATTGGTTTTGAATGAACATGGGCGTGTTCCTTGTCCCTTGGTCACTAACTGGATGATGTTTTTGAAAGCTTTCCTCTGACCATTCAGGACATAAGCGCTCATCCAGCTGGGGAAGAACTTACTCCTTTACCAGTGCTGTTAACAGAGGATGTGTGTTAGAAGAAGAGGACAAAAATGTTAAAGCTGGTGCTCAAGCTGCATTACAGGTGTGCTGTATTGAAAGGTTACAAGGTTGTAAGGGTCGTGTAATGCACTACACATTATTGTATCTATTGTGTAATACGCTACACATTATTATCTAATACAGTACACATTATTATATAGTCATATGAAATTTTATGATGATTTCCAGATGAGAGCAATTTGGGAGGATTCTAGATTAGCACACACATAGTGTTTTGTTTATGGATCTGCTGAGCTCAGCACATGGCAGACCTCCTTGTCAGTTACAGGCACTCTGTGCTGGGAGTGGAGAAAGGGAGACGTAGCTACCATGTGTACTTCAATTATCTTTTTTTGCATTACTGAAAATAATACTCTACTGGCTTATAAAAATTATAAATTACTATTTTGGTTGAATAGCTTGGATAAAGATCCTTATGAAATTAATACTGTGAAAGAAACCGCAAGGAGTGGATGGTTTTCATAAGATATGATTTGAACTTCATTTATAACTTTTAAAAAATGTGTGTTAAACCATGTGCTCGTGTCTTAGACCTGGATAACTATTTTAAGGTATAGAGTGCGTTTTTGTTTTCCACTGTTGGTCCTGTGGGTTAGAACTGCTTCCCTTATACCTCATTTATTATAAATTTTGGTATTTGCTTAAGTTGTAATGCTCGGAAATGAGTAGCTGGAGGAATCACACTCTTCCCTGACCAAATAGAAGAGATACCTGCAAGACATAGACTATGTAGTATATGCCTTTGTTGGGCATGTCATGCCACCTGACTTTGTATTTAGAATGATTTAGAAAAATAAAGTGGTGGATGAAATGTGAAGCTTGCTCTAAGGAAAATGGAAGATTTGACTAGGGGAGGACAAGAATTCCGTTGTAAGCCTTGCCTTTTTTTTTTCCTGACACTGTGTAAACTGACTGTAAATGCCTGTCTTGAAGGTGTTCTTGACAAACTCTGCAAATATTTTCTTACTGGAACCATGCATTGAAGTCCCTGTACTTCTAAAGGAGCAAGTTGATGCTTGCAAGGCAGTTCTGAGTATTTTTAGGCGCATGATAATGGAACTATCAATGAATAAGAAGACATGGTAAGTTCAATATATTCTGCATCTTAGAGAAAATGTCCATATTTAAACGTCATGGGAGAATTATCAGGAAGGGGAGGGAGAGAAATTACTCGAGTGATTTCAGTGTTGCATATGCCACACTTATGATTCCATCTGAATTGATTTTTGAGGTTGTAGATTCTGTCTCGTCTTCATCATAGTACTGTTTGATTTCAAGGTTCTGGATATTACTTCCATCCGGAAGTCACCTTCTCAAAAACTAATTTTTGCATTCCACAATCAACTGGTGTTATTTTGCAAAAGTTCTGTGCAATCTTTGCATGATCACATTCTTAACGTGTAAGGTTTACTGATCATTAAAAGGGTTTTTTGGTACATGACAATTAACAAGTACCATTAATAGAAACTCTGAACAAAAAATATAATTTTGTTTTGGAAATAGGGAGCAGATGTTGCAGATACTTCTCAGAATAACAGAAGCGGTGATGCAGAAGCCAAAAGAAAACCAAATGAAGGATACATTTGCTCAGAGCATGTCGGGGTTACTTTTCCGAGTGAGTATTTTGTGCGTGTGTGTGACGCTGGTTTTCCGTGTGGATTGCCCAAAGCTGTGCTTAAGTAGTATTGCGCAGTACTATGCATCCTATTTGTAAAAAATGGAAAAAAAATTCTCCTTTGCAGTGATACAGTTGCTTTATTAAGACAGATTCCAGGTACCAGAAGCAGTTGATTTGGTCTGTTCTTCAGGGCTCTGTTACAAAGCATGGTAGCACAGGCAGATACACAGTCTCATTGTGGGCTGTCTTCAGTGAGTAGCTCTGAACTGTAAGCTGTATGGAACTTTTTCTGGAAGTAAGTTCATCTGGCAAGTCAAAACTAAGTCACATTTAGTAAGATAAAAACATGAACGCATGAGTGCACGTTACATGTTCAGACCTGAATGTTACAGTAGCTCAATCACTATAGCATTTGAAAGGTGTAGCAAGCAGTTCTTTATTATTATTATTGTTACTATTACATAAACAAGGCATTGTTTCAGCTTTCACAGATATTTGCCCACTAATTTCTGGGAATGTTCTCTGATAAAAATGTCTGTTTATGGTATCTGTGTGCCACTGATAATCAGTGCTAATATGCATGTTGCTGTTGAGTTCATCCACGTGCGGCTCGGTGCGTTGAATTCATTTCAGTGAAGATGTATGACCTGTCACTTGTTTATTTCATTTCAGACCCTCATTGTGGCTTGGATCAGAGCAAACCTGAGCGTTTACATTTCACGAGAGCTGTGGGATGAGCTGCTTAGCGTTCTGTCTGCCCTGACTGACTGGGAGGAGCTCATAAACGAGTGGGCCAATATCATGGACTCTCTGACAGCAGTACTAGCAAGAACTGTGTATGGGGTGGAAATGACTAAACTACCCTTGGATAAGCTCAGTGAACAAAAAGAAAAAAAGCAGAGAGGAAAGGGTTAGTCTCCATGCTTCAGTGCTTTTTGTATCAAAGAAGTTAAATATTTAAGTTTAAACTTTAAAAAATCTAACATTAAATACCTCTTAATCTAATGTAAGAACCTGATTAATCAAATATGAAAGGCTTTGGATTTATATATTCTCATCCTTCATTGTGGTAGGAAGGGTAATTGGGGTTAATAGACGGTAGCTGTTTAGCACGTTTTAGTATGCACTCAAAATTAATTTTTTCTCCGTAGCAGAAATGAATCATGATTTCTTGTGCTGTATCCTGGCATAGTCATCAGTGACAAAATTCTTTTCCATGTAATTTTATTAAACTTTCTTAATTACGATGTGTTAGCTACATTTATATGCTACTTTGCAATTGATGCACATAGTTGAATTTTTACTATGATTATAAACCAATTACTGCTTCAGCTATACTGATTTGAATGTGAGTATTTTTTTCCATGTTGGAGCGTTTGTAAGTTCATGCAAACTCTAGAAGATTGCATGACAGAGCATACGATGCTAGAAAATTTTGTTTTCTCTAAGGCGGTGTTTTAGAGCCTCAAAAGACAGCTGTAGTTGGAAGATCTTTTTCATTAAGCTGGAAAAGTCATCCTGAAGTTGTAGAGCCCATGAGATTCAGAAGTGCTACCACCTCTGGAGCCCCAGGAGTTGAGAAAGCAAGAAATATTGTTCGTCAAAGAGCAACAGGTTAGATCTTAACTAGATGTTTATGTTCCCAAACACTCAAGTTTTAAATCTGCCTTTGAGCTTTGACTGCTTCCAAATAATTAAACTTAACCAAACATAGATGTTGCGTACCTGAGTCTGGATGTCTGGAACGTTACCAGTATGAATACGAGGTCGAAGTATTTTGGAAAATACTCTATGCGTGCTTTTAAATGCATAAATGCTTCATTGCAAGTTAATCATGTGCTAGTTATGGGTGGTTTTTTTCTTTGTTAAATAAAGAAGGTGAAGTACATTTCTATTTTTATCAATTCATAAGAAAGCATTTTTTAACATCAGTCATACATAATTTCTGAACTTTCTTGCCGCTTGCTCTTTACTGTAAGCACAAGATTAAGGAGGTATTTAGTAAGCATCCTTATTCCATTTATTTGCCTTCTTTTAGTGATGTGGTGATACATACATAGCATCTTCTTTTCCTTTTTTATCTCATGTTTAATTCTGGAAATAGAAGAAAATATAGTGGAAGACAGAGGGGAGAATGGGGTTGAGGAATGATGGGGGAATGTTTGAGTCTCCAGGTGCTGGAAGAGAGACCTAATTTTTCAAGCACACCAGAGGCCTGAGTTTGATCTCTCCTTATTTTGTGGTAGCGTATGTCTGTGTTCCATTCCAATGGACTATGGATTAAAACTCTCCATAGAAAGTCTTCTATGCTTTTGAATAGGAGATGTTTTTTTAAGCAGCTTCTTTCCTTATTTGTAACAAATTAGTTGTGTTTCTTACCAGAAAAATACGAAGTTGGGATAGTTTGTCTTTTGTGGCTACAGAAAAGCTTATTTGGTGGGCAACAAATTGGTTGTCAGGCAGGAGGACAAACTTAATGTGTAATAAGACTCCGGATTCATTTTGTGTCTCCTGATCATACAAAACTAGAATTATTCTGACTTTTATAGGATTTGTGATGAACAGTGGCTCCCAAATCAGCAGATAAAAAGCCCCTTCTATTTGCACATGCAGATATAGCAGAGAATCATTTCAAATACATGAAATGTCTATTTTCTAAGAGTAAGTTTGTCTAGAAGAAACAAAACTCAGCTACTGAACTTCCAAAGGTGTCATCCTTCAAAAAGAAATGTAGCAGTCCCTAAAGGGATTACAGAAACAGAACTATTCATAGAAGAACTTTATTTAGTAGAATGGAAGTTTGGGGAAAAGTGTTTCCTGCCCAGGGGCTTCTTTTTTCTCTCTCCCTCCCTGACAGACAACAGCAGAAAAAAACCCACCTAAGTCAACATACAAACACAAGAATGTGTCCTGTTTCCAAGTAAGGGTTTCTTTTGATCTGCTGCTTGCATCAGGAGTTACACGAATTTCTGCAGCAGCCTAGCACCCTACTTGGATATTTTTGCTTCCTTCTTCCTCTCTCTGTCCTTTAAGTGTCGACATTGACATTGTTGTGAACAGAAACAGCAGAGCAAATAAGAAGGAGTTTTTTTGCCTAATGTATTTCTGCTAGTGACTTCTCTAATACAATTGGTGAAAAATTGAGACTTTTCTCTAAAGGAGACTGTAAGCTTATGACAACTGCATGTTAGTCATTAATATATTTTTTAAAAAATTGTCTTAATGATGATGGCCAGCTTCTAAAGCATTAGCTGTCTTGGAAGGTGTTTTTCTTGTAGCCTGAGACAGAGTACTTAATGCACAGGTTGTAAAAGGGGCACTTTGAGATGCAATGAAAGAGAGCTGCTCACCTCTATTACAAATGAGGAGAGAAGCTGCCGACAAAATAATGGATACAAATACTGCGTACAAAGTTTAACATTTTGCTGCATTAGAGATGGTTTTCTCCTTCTGCAAAAGTGCAGAGGTCCAGCAATGTTTTGAGTACTTATAGCTTCCCTGTTGCCTCAAGAATCTGACCCACTTCTCAAAACTTGCGTATGTTTCATCATCCTGTTCATAAATGCAGAAAGCAAGACTCGGTACCCCCAAGCCAGAGTCTACTGGATAATTCAGGGTGTAAGGTACTTCAGGTCAACAAGGGTCAGCAGTCTTGTGAGGCAAGTGTACTCAGGGCTTTTTCAAGGCTGGAGCTAAGATCCCTAGGTTTGAAAGAAAAACCAGAGGTAGCTGTACCTTTAGACTGATTTCTGAGAGGCATACTATCCCACTTCTCAGATGAAAATTTTCAGCCAAGATGAGTGAATGGAAGAGGTAGCATGTTCTGGGAGTGGGGGGAGCATTGCTAGCAGAGAGTAAGCTGAATAAGTTTTCTATTCTTTATTTTTGAGCTGTATGTACTCAAAAAAGGGTGAGTCACATAAGCCCATACATAATCACAGGCTGACAAAATGTAGAATTGTGATTCAGAAGTCGCTGGTTATTTTGCATTCAGTGTGTGAGATACACTGCACATTATTATGTTGTGGCTTATAGGAAATACTTCAGAGCTCAGTATTGTAAGATTCTTGCAAAAGCTTTGTTTTTCGTTGCATCATGACATTCCAAACCCAAATATTTTGCTATTTTTTCTGACATAATTGTTGCTTTATTTTTTCCTGAAAGCTAAGCGAAGCCAGTCTATCAGCAACTGTGTTCATCTTTATGAGGCTTTGCCAGCTACTAAAAGTGTACCTCTTCTGCTTCACACTGTGAGCTCTCTCTTACCTGGTATCTCTTACACTTCTTGCTCTCACAGACTGTCAGGTACTGTACTTTAAAGTCATCTTGTATATAAATGTTCTTTGTATTTTTAAGCTGCTCTGTCTGCTCTCCTTCTGTCCAGTTAATTATTCTTTAGGAGTGTGGAATGTTTTGCACTGCTTCTGTGTCTCTTTCCTCATCTGTTCAAAACATGATGTTAAGTAATATTGCCAGCAGGAGATGAGCAAGTTCAATGGAAGCATATCATGTCCTTTTTCAAAGTTACAAAGAGTTAAAAAAAAAAGTGATCACTTTTAATGATTTTTGTTACTCTGTCACTGGAACTATACTCATTATCAGAATAAATAATCTTTTCAGAGAAAAGGAGGACAGCAGGGTCTATTCAAGCAACTGCAATAGAAACTAGTTGTGTGCTTGAATGTGTCAGACAGTGCAAGCAAAACGTGGAAAAAAGAAACGCAGCAGGTTGAACTACTTGGTTTAAAAGAAAAAGCTTATTCTCTCTACGTCACACTCAGTTACAAATTGATGCTTACAAATGTGGATTTGTTTCCTTCTAAAGGTTTTTTCCTAGAATTACTGATTCCAGAAGCAAATATAAAAGATTTGTCTGTGCCTCTTAGCTCTCATATGGTGTTTGGTTTTTCCCCCAAAGTACCGCAAGCAATTCTGGGTTTGTTCGTTTAAATATTAAAGATTACCATGAATTACAATTTTATTGGATTTCTTCTTCCTAATAATAAAAGTAAAAATTACTTGAATTCCTTAATTAATAGATTATTTTCTCCATGTTTACATTTTCCATTAGTTGATTTACTAACAATTTCCAAGCAACGTATACCAAATGTAGTAAGAGTTAGGAATGCAAAAACTGAAACCAAGGCAGCAATCCAGCTTTGGACATATTAGCAGTAATTTATACTGAAGTGGAAAAAACCTTTTTTCTAGCTTTCAATACATAATCTCTTCTGTGGAACTTGCTGTTGTGGTGCATAAAGCAAACCCTAAGTGTACACCTTCTTAATTCCATGGAATCCAGTCCAGACGTAGATGTGGAAAGCTGATGTAATGACATGGGAGCACAAAGCTGATATGTTCTGGGACCTTCATCCTGTCTCATAACTATGGTGTACTTCTGCAAGCAGTGAAACTTCTCTGTCATGTTTGTGGACTCTCGTGTTTCTATTTCCAGCTAGCATGGCTCTGAAAATACAGTTTTCTATCCCTTCCCATGTTTCACTTCCCAATAGGGGTTTCTGACTCTGCGGCCTCAGGCAGAGTTGTTAGCAAGACTGGAGAAGTTTTGCATGTGGTGCATTGTCTGTTCAGGGATTCCTATTCCATGAAGTATCTTGAGTGTTTTTTCAACACATGCTATTATTTTTGGTCGCAACGCTGAAATTGTTCAAGCCAGTGAATGTGGGCATTGACCTGAAAGATGAATTTTCACATGTTCATTGCATGCAGAGCAGCAAGGAGGTAGGGAGCAGAGCAATGCAAAGGATGGGACGTGTGGGCCACCTCTGTGTCTGCTTTCCAGCAGAAGAGTTAGGGTGAGGGGTAGTAAGCAGTGCTATAACTGAAAGCACCGTTACTGAATGGGAGTGCTCTTGATCCCAAGTGCTAATGTTCTGTTCCATGTCTTTTTGCACCTAGTGCTGAAAGAAACACGTGTCTGAAAAGGTGTTGCTAGCTGATCTCAACAGCTTCCTGTTGCTCCTTCCCCACAATGTCACTTCACTTTCTCACTTGAACTTTCATGCCTCTCTCTCCTGTCTTTATTTTGCATTTTCAGTTACAGCAAAAACAGATGCATGATTCTGTTTGTCTTCACAAACTAATCCAGTCTGTGATTTTTTTTTTTGTTTTTTGTTTTTTTTTACTCTTTTTCAGTTGTTGCCTTTTTTGTTGTCCCCTTTTGATCTTAATGGAAGAAATGCCAGAAGGCACAGTAACCTTTTCTGCGCTCTATTTTTATAGTCATTTTGCTGCCTCTCCTGTTTTCAGAGCAAACATGGAATAGTTTGAAGTCTCTAGCATTGAAAAATATAGCTTTGTTCCCATGACATCCTCCAGCCCTTCACTGTACACACTAAACCCCCAAAGTAGTCTCTCCCTTTTTTCTAGACCTTTTACCATTTAAACTGTTAATGCATCTCTTGCAAACTTCATGTGTTTCTAAGGGTACTGTAACTTCTGTAAGTAGGGGTTAAATTCTAGCTTTTGTCCTTTGGAGTTTGAAATATTTGAGTGGGTCACTTTTTCACATAGCTTTCATAGCTAAGGAGTTAGTGTGCATATATTTCTGAGATCACACAAATATTTTGATTTTTAATTAAATCAACAGAAGTTGAAGAACCTCAGCAGTTGGAAACTTCAGCAGGAACAGAAGCTGTGGGCCTATTTGTAGACCAAGAACAGCAGCTCACTCGAAGTAGCAGCACTTCAGATATTGCAGATCAGTTTCCATCTGATTTTTTTCAAGGTAAGTTTGATGAAATATAGCAACAGTGCACTCATGAAAAAGTATTGAGACTTCCTGAGCCTTGTTGATGTTGCTGTTACCTTCTTTGGTACTGCTTTGGTTCTTACTACTTTGGTTCTAAAATGTTTCTTGTCCCATTTTCTTAGTAAATCTATTTTTGGTGTCTTGTTGAAAAAGCTGTTTTTAAGAGGTTATAGACCAAAAATGCAGAACACAACCTTTAATTAACCAGGGCTTTATTAAAGGTATGCATTTTACTGTAACTTTTAAAATTTGTTTATCAGGTGTGCATTTAAATTTTGTGTTTTCAAATTAACAGTTCTGTTCTGATTGCGTAACTGTGTTATGCTTATGAAAAGTTTGTCAAAGCATCATTTGTTTCATCTTATTGATTAATCCATGAAAATTTTACAATTTATTTACTTTGCTTTAAATACAAGAAGTGTATATGTAAATGTAACTGATATTTTCTCATAATTTACTGTGTAATTTTGTTCCCCAGATTTCTATACTTTTTGTTTACCTTTTAAAATTTCTAGGCAAAAAGGCTGGAAGTTCTCATAATTTAACTTCTTCAGACTCCAAATCAGTTCAGGAAAATAAGGAATGTACAAAGACGGAACGTGAAGCTGAGCATGTAAGGCAAAATAGAAAGAAATTCTTGATGAGATCCTGTTTTAAATAAAAATAGAAAGAAATTCTTGATGAGATCCTGTTTTAAATAAAATAAATGTTTTGTTAACAAAATATTTTATTTCTAATCAGATGGCTTTTAGTATTTAGAAACTAGCAACTGAAAGTGTGAAAATTCACTAGTCACATTTCTAGTATGGAATCTGTAACTAAGCTTTAGCTGTTCCTTATGCTTTTTGCTGTGATCGTTCCATGACTTCAGTATTCTAAGTTGCCAATGCAATTGCAAGTAATTGACTATACACTATTCTTTCAAAAGACTTCTATGCTTTTCTATATCAATTATAAACAAGTTCATCACCTTTTTTGGGGTAAATAATTCATGATTTTTATAGAGCTACACTACACTGGAATAAATGTTTGATGGTTTGAAGTACTGGGGTAAGTACTTTCCTTCTGCACAACTTGTAGCACCAGCTATTTATTGCAGTTTGTTTATGTAAGTTAGCATTTGGACAGGCAAGCCTTGTAAATTTTTAATGCAACTTTGGAACAAACAGTAGAAATAATAAATGACTTGATCTTTGTGGAAGTATAATGCAATACAGCATGGAAGACTTAAGGATGAATCTCATCTCTGGTCCTTGGTTCTCCCATATATCTGGACTTAAAGTACCATTAATGCTTTGCTCTGGAGGCAATGCTTTTTCTGGAAAGTGCTTTCATTTATCACTTCAGGAATAACAAAGTGCCTTAAAAAGGAAAGGAAAGTCTGGTGTACTTTGTGTGGTAAAGGTGAGGGGAGAGTAGGAGAAGTAGGCTTAGTAGTAGTGGGGAATTAAAATTAACCAGGCTCCCCATTCTATTCCAGTGGCATATGTTCATTAAAATATTTTGGCTGAGTTGTAATTAATTTCTAGTAACTTTCTATGTGTGTGTATTTGTGTATCTCGAATCTGTAAGAATACGATGTTCTCAAAAATTGATAAATAAACTGAGATTATTACTTTTTTTTCTTTTCTCTGTAGGTACTAGTACAAAGGAGCAGTAGCACAGCTGAATTAGATTTGAAAGCAGACTTGCAGCAAACACATGGTAACCACAGGGAGAGAGAAAAAAGTGAGTTCCAAGAAATATGATATTTTTTTAAGTGTAGCAGTTGAAATCAGTGTGATGATTTTGTCTTTTTACATCATGTAATGCTAATGCAGTCTTTAAAAATAGGGTGCATAACCTTTATTAATCCTCTGGTTTGCTTTAGGTGAAAGTGTTAGCAGTGACACATCCATTGGGTATAACAACGAAGTAGAGATTGCACTCATCCCCTGGCAAGCCTCTGAAGAAGACCATGAAGTTAACACATCGACAGATGTTTGTGTGGATCCCGATGCACCTCGCTGGCTTCAGCTTAGTCCTTCAGATAATGCAAATTTAACAGGTACTCTTGTCCAGAAAATGTATTTGCTATTTTGGATTTCAGTCTCAAAAAGGAGTTCATACAGTTCAGTTTGCGTATGAAAAAGTATGCTTTTTAGGCATGTCACCAAGCTTTGTTCAGAATATTCTGTCAAAAATGAGATTTAGATGGCCAGAGTTTAAAGAATTTGGATGATCAGATGGAAGCTGACATAGGTGCCAATATATTGTAATGCAGAAAGTGATCCCGCATTTGAAAATGATTGTTTCTTACTGTGTCAAATTAATCAGCTGAAATAGTTGATCACTTGAGCTCTCTTAACCTGTACTAGTATTCAAGTAAAACGAATTAATTTAATTTCTATTAAGTTGGTAGATTTTATTTCGTAGCAGAACGGTCTGAGAATGTGCAGCAAGTTCCTTGCTGTGTGTTTTGACTGATAGGAAATAACTGGTTAATTCACAATATCTCAATACTGTTACCCTCCTTATTTTTGCTTCAGCATACATTGTCTGTGCTCTAGTAGGATGTGGTAAGTGGCATTCTCAGAAGAGTTAGTTTGCAGGAAAAAGACACTTCCTGTTTCTTTTTAGTTAATAATCTTTGACATGTACAACACTTGTGATTATTTACTGAAATACTTTGATCCTTTGCAAGTTATGTTCCCCGCTGATGTGTAAGAAGCAAGTTAGGGGTGTCGTTTTAATACCTTAACACTGTAACATATGAAACTATTTTCAGCTGTTTTTACTGATGGACTATATTATTTCAAGGGTATTTTTTTCATGTTGGCTTTTTCTTTGAAGTGCTGCTAATTTAATGAATGCACCTCGTTCCATGGTTCAGGTTACCATTGTACAAGAGGTTGTGTGTGGTGCAGTACCGGCAGGGATCATGGGGTATACAAAAGCAACACTTTCTTTGCCTGCAATACAAGAAGTTGCTCCTTTGTGTGTACAAACAGAATGAGTTATATGAAATAACCTCAAAGGTGATCTGCGCTAAACTATGAAGTGGGATAACAGATGTACAAGAGTCATTCCGAAAGTAATGCCTCCTGTTTATTTCCATGGAAACTACAACAGCTACAAAGAGCACAGTAACTCTATTTGATAAAGCAAATTCTTAGCTATGAAACCCTGTTTTTCAACAGTCACCACCCAAGTTGGGTGTTTCAGTTTAGTTTTATTTTCCAACATAATAAAGACATATTTGGTCACAGGATTTGGAAGCTTTCTAAAATAAAACTTTGTTTTGCTGTAGAAACTTGTATGGTTTAAGGCTAAAAATCCTTTGATGCCGTCACCCGAACAGCGTAGTTGCATGAATTTCCCTATTGAGAATCATTCTGATACGCTTAAAAAATGTGAGCAATGCTCTATGGCTGATGACAGGCTCAGGCAGAGTATGAGCTGAATGGCACTTTGCAAAGCGGGTGACCTAGCAGGTAGGCACACCAAGCAGAAATGTACAGCAGCTTTTAATTTCTCCCTGCCTTGCTTCCTCATTGGGTGAGTCCTTCAGGGCTCACAGTCTACAGCCTATCCAATGCTGCCAGATGTGTCCTGCGCCTCATTACGACTTAGTTACGCTTCTTCCCAATTCTCCTCCCCTCTCTGCTTAGTGTTTCCCTTTTATGGTCAGTTTATGCATTGCCCTTTTTTGAATAACCTTTGAGCTAGTCCAGATCCAGGCCACAGAGTCAGTGAGCTGGTACCGTTCCTGGTGCCCTTCAGCAGCGCTGATTCTCAGTCAGTGTTCTTAGGAATTAGCCAAAACGATGCCCTGTTTTGATGGGATGTGCTGTGTTTAAACTTGCCTCCTTGGTCACAGTGTTGTTTGGCACCATCCTGTCACACAGTATTGTAAGTAAGGTACAGCACATTCTGCAGCAACGAATCCTTCTCCTACAGTCTTAAGGAACAGAACAGCACATATTCCTAAAAAAAAAAAATCTTACATTCTCTAATAAGGGGGCTGGGGTGTCTTTCAAAGGCCTTTTAGAGTCCTGGGGGAGACATTGTAGGGATTTCAGGGTTTTTAGGGTCTTTTGGAGAGGGCTGGAGAAATTTGGGGCCTTGGGGGGGTTCCTGCAAAACTGACATTTTACATTTTCTCACAAAAAATAATGTCTATTTTAACACTTCAGCTTTACTTCAACACTTTAAAATCTATTTTAACAATTCATAATTCCGCCACAAACAAAAAAGCAAAAAGGAAAAAAACCACAATAACGTTAAAAAAAAAAAAAACGTAAGGATAAATCTGACTTCTAAAATGGCTATTTTTGGAACCTGGAAGGACCCAAGTAACCTCTGCCTGTGTAAAGGTTTCCTGCACCTTCCTCAGAAGGTTGGGTACTGAGCACTCCAAGGTGCCATGCTGGACCATGGGGTTGATTCTGCTTGCAGACAGGCTGCTACATAGCTTTCCCCGAACTGAAGATAACGGTAACAGCTTTTGTCATTAAAATTTGCACTTCAGTATGGAATTTTTAATTTACTATTTAGGCATATTAATTCCATTATCCTGCCCAACTTCAGAAATGCCTGCATTTCTTATGCTGCTACCTCAGGAGCTGCTTCTGTGTAAAGTGATAGTGCCTGGGCATATTCTTCATCACTCATAGTGCATCATTTTTAGGTCCATTGTTCAGTTGCCTTTCCAGGTCGTTTTATACTGTGTGATCTTACAAAAGAGAAGACTCTTAGCGATGGAGATACTGCCTGTAAAAGCCAGCTATTGATTGAATAAATCTTTTGGAGTACATGAGTTTCAGACTTGCACAGAGTATATTTAACTGTGTTTGCCTCCCTGCTATAAAACCTGGAGTGAGGGCAGTCTGTCTGATACAGAACTGAACTGTAGTTGATTCATCTCTATATGGGAAGCCCTTTAGCCTGTGTTTTCTTGGCAATTTTTTCTTTGAACTGTGTGCTGCTTTGAGTCGTGCAGATGATGGGGTTTGGTGGGAGAGAGTACTTTTGAGATGGAAGATCTGTGAAAGGACTCGATCTGTGAAAGGACCCAGCCTTCTGGGTTTAGTCTGGGAATGTGATCATGCTATTCCTCTGTAATATGTGGTGCTCATGCAGGTCCATCATCATCAAGAAAGACTCCTAATGCCTAAGGCCCGCGGGACTGGGAATGTGTCTTCTTTATTTTTCCATGTTGTTTTTTTTCCCCCTCTACTTTGTATGTGTGCTTGATCAGGAAGACCAAAGAAGTGCCCTTTTATAAATAAATACAAAGCTGTGGTCTTTTTTGCTTGGTAATCTTTCCAAATTTCACAATGGAATTTCAAACTTTTAGTACTTTTACCTTGAACCTTCTTTGGCAGACTCTTTAGGAATAAAATGCTGAGACTGAGTCATAAATTTTTTATGGCAACTGTGTGCTGTTTCTTGAGACCAGAACTTTCAGATTTCTCTACTGTTATGTTCCCATTCATACTTAAGTATAAATCTATGCTTTTCATGTTTTCTGGGTAGAAGTTTATGTGGCTTTTCCTTGTGTCCTAGGGAGAAGTCCCTGACCCGTAAGAGTTTTGCTGAGAGATTGCTTCCTTGTGAAACAGAAACACCACCCCAGTGCCCCAGCATAGGAAAAATGAATCCCACTTGTTGATTTCCTGTATATTTCATATAGGAAATATAGATATGCTTTGCTGTCTTGCTGTATGTAATATTAAGGTTGTCTCAAACACTGTAATCTTGTTATCTGTTTAAAACCCCAAGATTACAAAGTCAGTGAAATTGTAGGCTTTCACTGAACCAAAGTTGCTAGATGGAGAGTGATTTGATTTATTAAAAAAAAAAGGATAATATGATGACACTCTTGCAGAAGTGGTGGTTTTTTAAATACTATCCAGCCTAATGCTTTCTATTTCTCTGATGTTTGCTTGTAATTTCCAAGTCATTGTGTTAGCTAAATGTTTATATTCAGGGAGATCCCATCAGAAATGTTCCGAGTTATTACCCTATAGTGTAGTACTATTCCCACTTTATTGACTGAGTTAATATTGTGCACTGAATCTGTAATACAGCAAAACTGAACATTTTAAAATTTACAGACAGCAGCGAATTCCTTGCTGATGACTGTAGTATCATTGCTGGTGGAAGCCTCATCGGCTGGCATCCTGACTCTGCTGCTGTGCTATGGAGGAGGATCTTGGGAATTCTTGGAGATGTGAACAACATACGGTCGCCTAAAATTCATGCAAAAGTTTTTGGGTATCTCTACGAGCTGTGGTATAAACTTGCAAAGGTATTGGACATAATACTTTCATCTAATGATAATGATTTTTTTTTTTTTTTGAATTATGCTTAGATTTCGTATAGGATTAGCATCTGCAAAATAAGCATGATATTTGGAGGATTCTGTCATAAATTTTGTCAGATTTTTTTTTTGATTTCTGGTAGCTATCCGCTGTGGAAAATATTCCTTTTTAATGCCATGAATTTAGGTTAGTTAATTGAAATGGCTTTGTGAAACAGTAGCAAAGAAAACAGAGGTATAGAACAGAATACTGCAAATGTTATTTTCAGTGTAAAAGCTAATGGTACAACCTAAAATGATAATGTTTGCTGAGGCTGTATGGCACTATAGAGCATGTTTTTCTGGTAGCAGTGGCTTAAGTAGGAGCTCCATATAGTGTAGGGTATAGTGCCTTAAAGTAAAATAAAATAAAATGGAAAAGTAATAATATGAAATAACATGAATAAAGTAAGCTATTGTTTTTATTAACTTTCTTCCTTTAAAAACACCAGATAAGGGACAACCTTGCTATAAGTGCGGACAATCAGTCTACTCCCCCTCCTCCTGTCTTAATTCCTCCTCTCAGAATATTTGCATCATGGTTGTTCAAGGTAAGTTATTTCTAAAATTTTCGCATTAGGGTTTTTTTTTTTTTATCAGTATTAAATTTGTGTACATTCAGGTGCATTATTAATTTTTACAGTCACAGCAGACTGAGACGACAAGTATCCTCCGAAGGGTATTTGAACTCAAGGCTTTTAAATAAATACACACAATAAATGTGGTTTATGGAAAATCTGCTGAAAATAGTTTTGCATTAGTGGACTAGTAGAAAAATGTATTAATACAAGGCTTTTGCTCTTTTCAGGCAACCACCCTGCCGAATGAGTATAAGGAAGGCAAACTTCAGGCATACAGGCTGATCTGTGCTATGATGACGAGACGTCAAGATGTCCTGCCAAATTCTGATTTCCTAGTTCATTTTTATTTTGTGATGCACCTTGGCTTAACAAGTGAAGACCAGGTAGAAGCTTTACATGAGAAAAATACTCCGTTAGTTACTGTGTGCTGATGGAAATGTCTATGTTTTCATATTTGAAAAAACAGAAAGGAAGCAATGATCTGCAACAAATTATTGTGTGAAATTATGCTTGTGTTAGCCTAGTCTGTTCCTTTCTGTACATTACATAGTCTGGACTTTCTCCTTTCTCTCCAGATTATCTTATCACCCCAGCAAGGAGCAGCTGTTGAAACATTCTGTGTCTGTAGGTAAATGTCATTTCTAGGTCTGTATGCCGTGGTTTGGCCTAATCAATAATGTATTCAGTGGAAAAGAATTTGTCAAGATTTAAGAGGATTATTGGACCACAGAAGCAGCTAAATACTTATAAGTACTATAAGAAATATTCTAAGCAAAATAGAGACCATCTAGAAACATGTCTCTGTTTTTATAGCTATCGTGGTAAGTTTTCAACCTTAAAAGAAACAGTCTGATAAATACGGTGGTGAGAACTGTGCTGCAGATGCCAGCAGAGGGCACACAGACCTTTTTGTAGAACCTGTGTTTGTCATTCCTGCTGCTCTGGGGAGTGCTTTCTGGTGCCATATCAATCCAGTGGAACAGACTTGCACAGATTTTGTTGTGCTAGTTGTTAGCAGTCTTTGTCACTCTTGTAATCCCCAAGAAGGCCCATCCTTTTGCTTAGCTAGTGCTAAGTTACTGGTGTGTTGTTTTAAACCTTGTGAAGCTGCATTAAGCTGCTTTCTACTGCTTGAACCTGAGTGCCTCACCATGGTCAGCTCAATCCCTCTCTGCACTGGCCTATGCAACCCTGCACTTGGAAACTTCACGTGTCACTATTTTGGAAAAATAAAGGAAACCATCTGCCATGCATTCTCTGCAAACTCTCCACCTGCTGTTCCCACATGCTTCGGTAGGTGTGGAAAAGGGAAAAGTATTAATGGCAGAATATTCTTTTACGTTCTTCCTAAAAGCAAAACACTGATGTTATGATGTATGCCAAAACATCTCCCTTCCAAAAGCCAAGACACAGGATAACTTGATTTTTTCTTGACACAGGCTCACAGTATGCTCTGTTTTTAGAAAGATAACTGGTTAGGTCATTTGACTCCTCTAGCTGTTTTGCAGTAAAGCCTCTCAGTTGATTTGTCCCTGTGTTACTTGTCATTTTTATGATACTGGAGAAAAAGCCTGGAAAACAGTTTCCTAGACAGAAACTGAGCAATTTTTGAATTGTGGTATTGGTTCTTCGTGAGCTGCTTTTTCATGATGTTTTGTGTGTTTTAGAGTTAATTCCACTGATTTTAAGCCTGTTGTTTTGTGGCACATTGGATTTCAGTACTTGTATCTAGAAGTTAAGATGAAGAAGTGAAGACTGTCTGATGAAGGCAGACCCCACATACAAATAATTCCAGGGTTTTCCAGATGTTTTGCACACTCATGCTGCTCTTCCTTGGCTCTCTGGGTTCTGCTTGTTTTGCCTCTTGGTGGCACACTTGACCACAAGTTTTCTCTTGTGATACTGTTTTGCTTTCCTTAGCTGTGAAACTGGTTGATGTGAGATGTTTGTGCACAATGCTTTGGAGCTTGAATTCTCATAGAACGTGTTGGTGTGGAGGTTATTCTTTATACCTATTTCCATATTTGCAGTTTTATTAGCATCACGTTGCTTGAAGGGTGTTTAGACTAGCTCAGTGTTTGGCATGCTGAGGGTAACACGTGCAATAAATACTAATGCAGGAATGCATTGTATGAAGAAAAATACATCAGATATCTTCATATGGGTCGTAGATGTACTTTCCAGTTACTCAGTGGGGCCAGGAGTTGTTTATACTAGATGGCTGTCTGGTACCCTGATGATTGAACACAGTCTTTCTTCAACAGGTAGATCAATGACACAGGCAAAGTATTTCACCAACCTTTTACCTTGCCAATAAAAGATTAAAATTCTCAGGTGTGAGGGAAATCTGATCCGGTTTGTGTGAAGTGGCTGGAAATTAGAGATCTTGTGGAAAGAAAGATCAGTGTGCTTTGTGGTTTCAGTTTTATGGAACATTTACAGGAGAAGGGAGAAGGGGATTTTCTCGTGGGGGAATTTTTGTTCTGTATATGTGACTAGTATAATTTTAAAATTTATGGGGAGAAGGAACACAAAGGTAGACCAACTCCAGGAAATCACATTATATGTTTTAGATGAGCATAAAAATGTGGCTGCATAGTTTAGTAAAGTTACAGTCAGAAACATTTGTGACCTGAATATGATTGTCAGTGTTTTAGTCAGCATCAGAAATGTTTCTTTTTAAATATACTTCTCTTTTTTAAAAAAAGTCCACAGACTTTGTACTACATGAGCAAAGTGCTTTTATGCAATTAATCATAAATAACTTTCCAAAGGCACTAATTGCCCTTGCTGAGTAGACAGTGGTTGAACAAAAATGCAGTTGTATTTATTTCAGTAGACACATGTCCAGATACATATAGCTATTTGGCTGAGCAAAGACAGTGAGCAAAGTCTCCTAGACTGGGCAGAATGCAGCCCTCCTGCTCAAATAGATGTGGGCTGCTCCGAAAGTAACGCCTCCTATTTTATGATATTTGCCCACAACATCAGAGGTGGATGTTGGTGGGACGGCAGCAGAGGTTGAGCCTTCCCACCCGTATCCCATTATATTCTGTTGCTGTGTGACAGATGGCAGCAGAGGGGCACTCTGACAGAACTGTGGCTGACATGGAAGTGTGGGTGAAGGAAGGTGTAGAATTGAATTTCTTCATGAAGAAAAAATTGCACTCACTGACATGATTCCTGGACACTTGCTGAATGTTTATGGAGGCCAACCAGTGGATGTGAGCACAGTGAGGTGGTGGGTGGTGTGTTTCAGCAGTGGTGACGGTGATGTGAAAGACAAGCCACATTCTGGATGGCCATGCGCAGCTGTCACACCACAAAATGAAGTGTCTCAACCAGCTCATCCATGTGAATTGGTAGTTTATGACCAGGGAGTGTATGTGGAGCTTCAATGCGTTGGAAATGATGGCGGCAACTTGGG
>WBMW01001107.1:8049-109129 GCA_013396635.1 Penelope pileata
AGAGAGTTGGGACTCTTCAGCCTGGAGAAGAGAAGGCTGCGGGGGGACCTGATAGCAGCCTTCCAGTACCTGAAGGGGGCCTACAGGAAAGCTGGGGAGGGGCTTTTTACAAGGATAGTTAATGACAGGACAAGGGGTAATGGTTATAAACTGGAAGAGGGTAGATTTAGACTAGATATAAGGAGGAAATTCTTCACGGTGAGGGTGGTGAGACACTGGAACAGGTTGCCCAGAGAAGTTGTGGATGCCCCCTCCCTGGAAGTATTCAAAGCCAGGCTGGATGGGGCTTTGGGCAACCTGGTCTAGTGGGAGGTGTCCTTGCCCATGGCAGGGGGGTTGGAACAAGATGATCTCTAAGGTCCCTTCCAACCTGAACCATTCTATGATTCTATGATATGAAGGAGCTTCTGTTTTCCTAGACATAAATCTAGGATCTGGCATGTCAAAGAGTGGAGATGAGTAATTCTGACAATTTTAAGCTGGAAAGATTGCAAGTGTTTCTGTTTCTGCAAATATACTAATATAAGGGTTCCTTTGAAACTAGGTAAGCTATTTGCCTTCCACATGCTTCAGCTCTTAATTCCTTAGGTTAATCACATACTGCATCTACGAACATTCTGTAAACGGTTGAAGGAAATAAATGCTAAGTCTGATCTAAGTCATTCCTAGGCGCTTTTTGAGGAGACAGAATTTTATCATTGCTGTCTGCCTTGTCAACTCTTCTTAGTTCATGCATTATTTACCTGCTAAACCATGGTGACAGTGGTGGAGCAATAATGCTCTGTTTTGAACCTCCAGCTGCCATCTATGCAAAATAGGTTGAATGCCAAAGAGATATGAAATATTCATGCTTTCCTTTTTTTTGTGTCTGACAACATCCTAATGCATGGAAGACTTTAAAGGCTCAGTATATTGGTCATTCATTTTTCGCTTCTACTCAAAATATCAAAAATTGTGAAGGGCAGTGTAGGTAGTCTTTTTTTCTTGGTATTATCTCTTGATACAGCAATTAGTCTTTAATTTATGGATTATTTTGATTTAATTTATTATTATTTTGAGTTTTAATTTAATTCAGTTTAGTCTTTAATTTATGGATTTCATAGAACAGTCAGCCTTTGGCTTTTAGATAAAAAGATGCAAATTTGCTTGGAACCTGACTAGATGCTAGATACACCATTCAAAAATTTTTGAGCTATACAGATTTAATCAGGATGAGCAGGAGTTTTACTGGTTTTAGTATCTACCTTAACAGCCATGTCTTATGGCATATTGAACAGCAAAATCTGCCTTCCCTCAGACTTTGTTAGCCATCATTCCCATTTTCTCCTCAGATATTTTGAAGCTTCTTCTCTGGTGAACTGTTTCTATGTGGAATTCATTGTGCCACAGAGAGCATCAGTGAAATAGCAAAGATGGCAGGTGTGTATGAAGTTGCAGATGTACATGTCTGTACCAGAAAAGTAGTTTAATTTTTCAGGATATCCCCTTCATCTTTAAACTAAAATATTTAATATTTTACAAGTTTTTTCCTACATTAATAAAAAATTTAATGCATCTTTCAGTTGCAATTGATGTGTTTCACCTTACCACATTGTCACTGATAGCAATGTAGCAGTCTCAAACAAAAGCCGTATTTCATAATAGAGTAATACAGTCTACATTTCATTGTCATTGCTTCCTAGGTGTTGGAAATAAGAGTATGAAGGCCTTGTAATATTCTCATGATAGTTTTTCACATGAAACTGTAAAAACTTTGAACAGGCATCATGCTCTATTGAATTCAGTGAAGTGTTTTGGGTATGTTGATAGAATGGTTATAGAAGAGTTTTCATCTTTTAGGAAATTCATGCAATTTCCTCAATGAACATAGACATAATAAACTGTTTAATGAAAACATATTGTATATTAAGCGAGTTTAAATTAATTGCATTACAATATTTCTTATAGAAACATTGAAAGATCTATTTTACTTTTTCATGAGCAGAAAAGGATCAAATTACCAGTTACTACCAACCTCAATGTCACAAGTGTTTGACAGATTTACTAAAACACTCTGATTTCATTTAGCCCCAAATGTCCCATTTTAAACTGTCATAAAAAATTCCCAAGCTGCTCTCACAGAGTGTTGGTACAAAATACTCTTAAAGGAGCTGTCAAGGTTCAGAAATGTCAAACATAAGACTGTAAAGAAATATTCTCCTTGGAGATATTTTGTAAATGATACTCTCCTAGCTTTCTCTAAGCCAAAGGCATTTTTAAAAGAAATATAATGGCCAATGATCAGCTAATATGTTACACTATATTTACTTGAATTGCTTAGGTTACTCTGAATAGTTCCACTGAAGTGCATGAAAGGTTGGGGGGGGGGATCATGACGACAGTCCCTTTCCTCTATATTCCTTCTATGATAAAAAAAAAAAANNNNGGTGTGAGTAACTGCGGAGATTTTTTACTTCCTTGGACCTCAAACTGACAACAGAATTTCTGATAGAGAGAAGAAAAGCAAGGTGAAGTGAAGATGATTGTGAGGAACCTCGTTAGGCCAAAAGACAGTAAGAACAGAATTTCAACAGTAGAAAATGAAGTACCGAAGTAACAAGAGAAATCTCAGCAAGCTCAGGTCAGTGGATGATAGCTAGAAATTCAACTCTGCAGACTAAAATGAAAGAAAGGATTAAAAAACTAAGCGATAAGGTGAAGAAGGGGAGAAGGAAAATGGCAACTAAAATACTCTACAGAAAAATTTCATTATATAATTTTATATCTGGTGAAAAAAGTTAATGATTTATTACTCAGTCAATACCATCAGAAATACAGAAAGTAAATAAATAGAACTTAATTGTTCTAGATATGATTTCAATCAATAAAATGACTGCAGGTATCTGCAGAAATATAATAGAGCAGATCTCACTCACACACTAATTAGCATGCAGAAAAAAAAAAGAAAAAACACCCTTCTCTGCAATAACCACAATGAATCCTTATTTATATCAGTGAGCATTTCAGAAAAATGCATAACACAGAAGTCTGATAAAAAATTCACACAGGAAGTTTAAACAATCAGCAGTAAAAGGCTACTGAGTACATTTAAACTCAGCGAGTAAAGTCCCCTGTGTATACCCTACTATGATTCCATTGATTTCACTTAGGAGTTTTATAGAGTCTGACATGCGCTGAAGACAATAGAACCAAACCATTTAGTATCATCTGTAGATATTGCCCTGTATGCACAAAAACAAGGGTCACAGTTTCCTTGCTCAGATTCTGTACTGTTAAAACCATCAACTTCTCTGGACTCCCTTGACTTCCACTGGTGAACCTAAAATCAAAGTCAGATATACACTTCCTTGCAAAAAAATACAGTTTCTTAAAAATAGTGCTTTCAAAAAAGCATTGGAAAGAAAATGTGAAAGAAAAAAACAAAGAAAGCTTGAATCGCTCAACCTTTTGTAGTCCGCAAAGCGAGCCTTACTATCCCTAGTTTAAATATGCTTCTTCACTCACTTCACAAAATCACCTGTTAGCTGCCTCAACATACCAAACTCCAGAAGCACTCCAGGAGAACTCATTCCACTATTTTGGGAACTGTTTTTAGCCTTAACAAGATGTAGTGAGATGCAGCCTCCAGAGAGGAAGAAGACTTCTCCTGCTTTTCTGGATCAGCTGAGCAGGCTCAAGGGGAAGAGATGCTCAAGGTGAGCAATTTTCAGCAGCAGATTACCAAGTGAGGTAGGCATCAAAAGAGCATTAAATAGCGATAGCAAAAGCACCTGAAAAGGCTAAGAAACTTCAGTGAGGAGCAAGGAGCAAACCATCATGTTTCTGAGACAGAACTGACTTGTTGGGAACCAGAAGGAACCAACAGAGCATCCGTCCCACAGGTCAAGGAGACACCGAGGGGATTGCAACCAAGCATGGAAGCAAGGACTTCTGTCTAGGGGCACATTAGGAAGGGTAAGAACTGTTTGAAAACCTTTTAATCCTACTAAAAGAGTTTCTTTTGTTTGTTTGTTTTTGTTTGTTTGTTTTACTGTTTATACATATGACGTTTGACTTTTTGCAAACTTAAAAGCCTTTCGGATTTCATAGGGGAACATACTATAGCAATTAAAGTTGTAGGTAACTGTACAGACTCTTGCACCACACAGCAGTCACTAGCAACTAATTATAAATGGGGCAGGTAGAAGAACTTTCAGCAAACTGATGCTGCTTTTACACTGCTTTTACATTTTCTGACCTCTCCTTTAGAAAATCTTTGGAAAAGGACCCCTGCATGAACAGAACTTTCAAAAGTTTCTTTTGTCTCTATCTGAAAGTCTCTATCTATAATCTGAATCTTGAACAGGCAAAGGACATGGCATTAAGGAAACATTCAGTAACTAACTGGTTTTAAAACTGGTTTGTTTGTTGTTGTTGTTTTCTTTTCTTTTCTTTTCTTTTTCTGTGCAATGCGTGGAGGAAGATCTAATTCAGTTTTAAATTTGAGAGGAACAGAAATTTAAAACTGGCCACCACGTGATCCCAGGTCCCCAGACAGTATTTCACATAGATCCAAAAGGGCCTCCAAAACAGAGCACCTTGTTACCTACCACATTATTATTTATTTTTCCAGAAGGCCACCTGTTCTCCCCCTACACTGTATCCTCAGCATGACTAAACGGTTACATGCTCACATGCAATTTTGTTATTTTTCACTCATATTTTTTTTTAACAACTATGAAGGCTATTCCTTATCTGGTTTAAGCAAGCATCATTACTTTAGTATTCATACTGGAAATAAATTATCACCTGCTGTACAATATGCTCTGAAAAATGTCACTGCCCAGTAAGGAAGCACAAAGCACATGATGTGATTTGAGCTGTCGGACACAAAGCAAACTCTCTTACCTGTCAGCGTCCAAGCTATTCAAACACCAAAACACGTGTCTTTATGCATATATCTAGTAAATGCACTCTCAGAAGTGTTTTTTCCTTCATTGTATTAATTAATAAGAACAGTTATTTGCATATTAGAGATGAATAATTCAGTAATTTTATTCAATAAATTGCTTAACTTCTAGGAATCACAACTCCAAATAAACTAAAAGCCAAAGACAGAAATCTAGAACTTGTTGAAACATATTTCAAGAAATTATATAAAGCCAAAGAGCAATGACAGTTAGACAAATTATTATGAAAATCAGGTTTTTCATGTGAACATACCAAGAACAATAAACTTTCAGTAAACAACACAGTGAGTCACTCACAAACCCAAACCTTGCATGTGGATGTGCTTCTGTCCGACTGCATATACACAGAAGAAACTTCAAAAATAGGGCATCAGTAGAACTGCAGCTGCCTGTTAACGTGACTTTGATCCTCTTGGGACCATATGTGGTCTATGATTAAACAGTTAATAGTTTCAAAAGTCTCCTACCAAATCAGTTAGCACGGACTAACCCCTCTTTACCACTAACACTGAATTAAATTCTTGCAGAACAAAAATATATATTTATTATATATAACAAGTTTTTTGTTGTACTGAATTTTCTTCTACACTCTACACTGAAATGAGCATAGAAAATCACAACTGTTATGTCAAACTGATAAGCCACACATTTCTGTTGTAGACTATTGTAGATGAACTGGTAAAGGAGAGCAAAAAGTACAACCTGATGAAGTACTGCTGCAGGCTTATTTCTCTCATTGAGGCAGTGTCATGTGTAAACTGTGATTTTGACCTGAAATGTACCAAGATCCTATCACACCTTAAATATTCTTTTAATACATGCTTTTATCCACTTAATAGATCTTAACTTAACAACTGCTGTTCAACAGTTCAAGAAGAATTAAATTCTCATGCATCCAGAACCATGCATTCAGATTTTTTAAAAATCTGCTGTTGAAATGGTATCAGCAACATCATGAATCTTAATTTATTTCACTCTGGCCATTGATTTGTTCTTACACACAGCAATTTTGAAGGAAAAACAAACCAGTTACTAATGAAGTAAATATAGTACCGGTATGGTAACACAAAATCATTAGTAATATAGATGTTTTTAAATATGTATGCCTACGTATGGATTGGGAGGGAATAACAAATTATAAAAGATAAAATAACCTCTCCCTTACTATATTAACTTCCAAATGTGCAACTTCACAACATTGCCCTTGGACTTAATGTTCTGATGCATTATTTAAGCAATGAGATTCCCCTAGTAACTCTTAAAATCATTAATATATGATCTCATTATTTAAACAGTTCTTACTTTAAAATACAATCATCCATAATATTTCTTATTATATCACAATCCAGCAACTGATAAGGAAAAACAAAAAAGGAAAAACAAATTTGAGTTCAAAGCTTTGTTGATTTTCTTAATTGCTAGTAATTTAAAATATCTGTGCAGCAGTTCTCCAAGCAATTGGGAATATTAACTAATTTTTAAACAAAGAAGCCTGCACAAAGTCAAAAGAAACCTTAAAACACTCGCACATAGCTAAGCAATGTAATTGTGTCAGATAATCTCACGCCAAATTTTCTTATACTAAGTAAACAAGTAGAAAGACTCTGGATGATACAAATTTATACCTTTAATTTTCAACAATTCACTTCCTCATTTATATTATATTATACTGTACACCTCAGCGCAAACATATGGCTCATGGGGAACTAAGTGAATTTATGTAAGTGTTAAAAGACTAATTTATTTTTTCTTATTCAGTTATCACCTGATGATGGACTAGGTATCCAATCAACAGAACAATGTTCAAGCAGGGTAATCACTTGAAAAATTGTTAAATTCTTTATTTATCCATATTTCTATTTCATATTCATCACCTCTGCTTTGTGGGAGGGAAGGACTGGACGAGATATCCTCCTGCCTTCCTTTTCACACTAAATTATTCTGTGTTTCTAAGAAAGGCAAAGATGTATATGACTATCAGAACTTCATATATGTAAAACTTTTGAGTATGATTAAAGTAGAGAAATATGCAATGGACAAAGGTATTACTTTCTCTCCATATCATCTGACACTGAATTTCTATTTAATTATGTGTCATATAAAACAGATAAAGTATTATTTCTGTGTTATATAAAATAGTAGCTTTTGTCAAATGTACATAAGCACTGAAGCCTGTGCAATACCAGGGCCAAGCAACCCTTCCTCAGTCCAACTCTCAGGTAGATAGTCAGCCCTAATAAGTACTGGTGCTTCAAATCTTAAAACAGAAGCAATGTAAAGCAATGGAAAACATGCAATTTTTTGTTTTTCATAATTTTATTTTGAAAATTCCTCGTTATGTAACCATGATGTTAAGGTACACAGCTTTAAAAATGGAGAAAGAATACATGTGGCAAGAAAGCTAGAACTAATTTTACAAACCATTTTCAAATCCACATATACTTTATATAAATCTGTAAGTGCTCTTAAGTGTTTACTTGGTAGAGCCAAAATCATTTGGATTTTTATAACAACTGTTCATCTGATCGCAAAATGATAATAAAAAAGCTTTAGAAAAAAATATATAACTTTCAATTTTATGGCAATAGCAATTTTATTTTCTATTATTTATTTCAGGTAGGGATAATACCATTATCATCCAGTACTCAAAGTGAAATCCTACAAAGACAAGTAATATGCTTTCTTTCTCATTCACGTGAACCTTTCCATTACAGCAGTGTCGCATGGCAGATTCTATAGAGTGACACATCAAGTTCCTACAGGAAAGCAATAGCTTCTGATTTGCCTATTAATGTCTACTATCCCATTTTCAAATGCAACAACTGACATCATAATCACTGTTTTTCAACATGTATTCAGTACTCTGCCAAATTCCATATTTTCATGTCTGCCACAGTAGCTAAAACAGGCTAGCAACAAATACATGCTATGCATGCAGATGGTTTGACACGCAAATATTTTCATTGTCAGCTACATAAATCCAGACCTTGGCAATGCATAGGAGAAAATTACGAAAGTGAAATTAACCTAGACAGCATGTAAGCACTACAGGAATGTGTTGTAAGGTTTATGATGCACAGAAGACAAAACTCAGATATGAGAGGAGGAAATTAGCCAAGGTAATTCATGACATTGTTCTAGAACTCAGGAAGCATGGAGATGAAGTGGCTTTCAGCATAAACCTCATTTATCCATCCTGTAGTCTTCCCATGCATGTTTTCTTGTTTTATAGGTAGCTGGCTTCATTGGCAGTATGCCAGCTTTGGAAACAGTCAATGGAATTGTTGCTTTAGCAGCAACAATTCTATGCTAAAATAGTTTTATGATAAAATTGTTTTTTGGGATAATTGCTCCCCATTGACATTGGATGGTAGAAACTGGCAGTACTCTGTTGGTAAGAAAGGTACTTTTTTTCTACAGATGAGCTCTATGCATTCTTTTAACTTTATAAATATCTGGGGAGCAAATGTAGTGGTGGAGGAATTAGCTAAGAAGCAGGCAATAGTCTTTTCTTCCTGTATTTTCTTGTCATGACTTAAAGAAAATGACCATGTTTTTCCTGCGCATCTAGGACAGAATTAAACTATCCATCTACAGAAGCAGCTGACAGCAACTGCAGGCTTTCAAACCCTGGCCTCAGTGAGATCTTACTAAAGACGGTGTTGTTCAGCCTTCAGACTCTGTGATCAGGTAAAGAACAGTGACTACTTGCATAGTCACTGTAAGACAGAGTACCTTCACTTCGGTAATTTTGCACTCTACTTTACTTTTTATCTTTTCATCAATACATGACAAAAACATAATAAAAAGCCTCTCTCTGAACAACTCGTTTTTCTCAAGGTGTAAATTGGTGACTTCAGTCTGTTCAGATTATCACTACAACCGTGAAGGAACTGCTGTGAAGCAGCTTTACTGAAGAGTCTGTTTTGGAGTTTATGGAGCATTTTGTTTATTCAGCTTTTATGGACTTGGAGAACAAAAGGAGACTTTAATGTTGACTTTTGCCCATACAAAAAGAACTAGAGTAAGATCAAAAAGTACTTTGTACTAAATGAGTACTTTGACTGGTAGTGAGAAATAAGAGATTGCAAGTATGTAGTTAGCAAATTATTTTATGAATTGATAATACTTTTTTACAGGGTTGCCATACTTCACATTCTTAAGTACTCTCTTTAGCAGCAGCAATGCACTGTCACTGGAATGAAAACTAACACCAAATTCTGCCTGGTTGTGACTTTTATTACAACAAGTAAGCACCAGGTGCTTCAGTTTGCCCATTGAAAAGAAAGCTTGAGGTCCAACGATGTTTATGCAGTGCCTGAAAAGATCAAGAGGGCAATGAGTCTGTGACTATTGTGGGAAAAAATCCAAATACAGGCTCCCACGGAGAAACTAAAGAATGCAAAACAAAACAAATCTTAGTTATTCTTTTATTATTTTTATTTTAAATACATTTATTATTTAATTATAATTGATTTGAATAAAGGGAAAGGATGAGAGGGGAGATTCTTTAATATACCCGGATTGAGATAAGATTCAAATGAGGTCAAATGTTGTCCAACCAGTTTAATACAAATTCTGGTCAGTGAGGGTGACCGAGATGGGGAGGCAGGCGATAGTAAAAGGATAGGAAATAAGAGCAAGAGTTGCATATAAAAAAGCAGGGACAGTCACCACCGTGGATCCCACGCTGTTGTATCAGTTCAGGAATATCCTCAGGCCTGTGTGGGAGCGAGGGAGCGAGAGCACAGGGGGAGCAGCAGCAAGCAGGCATCATCAGGTGTCAAGCAGCAGGCAGGTCAGGCACAAGGGGAAGCAGGAGCAGGCATCAGGAGAAGCAGCAGTAGATCTCAGGCAGCGGGTACCAGACGTGCAGCAGGCGTCGGGAGGCATCGGGCCATCAGGCAGGAAGCAGGAGATAACAAGCAGGCATCAGGCAGAAAGGCAGCAGGACCTCATGTCTCAAGCAGCAGGAGGTACCAGGCAGGACCAGCAGTTATCAGCCAGGCAGGCAGGCCTCAGCTATTGTTCCCTTGTCTTTTTATCCTTCTTTTCTGCCAGCGTGGCATTCCTAGGCACCTAGGCATGTCACATACAGTACATACGGGCATGTAGGGGCATGCATATCCCCTCTCGGTGGTTGCCTCCCTCAAGGCGCCAGTCTGCAAGGCTGCTAGATGGCCGTTTAGCGGCTGCTTATCTCTCGTTTCCCCTGGTCTGCAAGCCTTCAAGCAGCAGGCAAGCGAGCAAACTTTGAGACAAAAGAGTTCCCACAGCAAGCCTTGAGACAAAAGGTTCAGAAGCAGTCTGTTACAAGTGGTTATTCAGCTTCATGTTGACCAGAATTAAGTTTCATTTATCGTTAACAGGATGAACTAAATCTGACAGTATTTCATGACATGAACTAGGGTCATTTATAACAAGTTATGCTATTTTTATGGCATTGAGCTCTATTTATGATGTAAAAGTACTAACTTTTGTCTTAAGGTTTTGAGTTGGCTGGATTTTTTGAGTGCTTTAATACCATTGAGGTTTTCTCTTGAAAAATGCATATATTAGATTGCCAACATTAATTATCAAATGAAATGAATCTCATGGTAAATGAGGATAGCTGTGATAAAGTAATCTCAATTCAGAGGCAGAACTAACCCTGCAGATGTATTAAGCCTCATGAAATGGGCTTAATAAAGGTTTAATCAGACACTCATTAAATATTATGCAAGCAGAACCACGCATAAACTCATACTGTGGCTTAGAATCTAAAGAACCTATTATAAGTAAAATTATCTGTCACCACAGCATTTTTATTCAGAAACAGACTTATCCGCAATAATTAAAAATGAAAAGAAAAATGCTTAATTTTCTCAAAAATCTAACATTCCTTGTCCACACTTTGTCTCCAAGCTATTGCTCTTCTATTCCTTTATTACCCCATTAAAAAATTTCAGTTTTTTCCTAATTTATTACTAAACTTCCTCAGGCACTTGCTGCTCTTTATAGTCTGCCATAAAGGGATACATTGCTCTTACACTTTCTGTATCAAGATTTTCAATGTTGTTTCTTTCATGATCAAGGCATATAAGAAAATTTCGTAGTGTTCGATATAATCCACTGATTAAACAGCAAAGAAAAGGCGTGTTGGCTTTTAATTAGGCTTTCCACTCTTCAGTCTTTTACAATTATTTATTAATAAACTGGACAGAGAAATCTGAGCTGAGTAGCTGGAATTTAAGTTTAGTTTCTTCTCAGTAAGATTGGGTAATGTGAGACTGACAAAACACTGCAAACATAAAACCAGTAAATACCACGTTCAAAGAGACAAGAAATTGCCTATTAACTCTAAAGGAAAGATTGTATCAATTAATTTAATTTTCCCATACTTTTTGATAATGATGCAAAGCCAAAACATTACATGTTCCTTAGGTGTTCTGTAATGCATTGCCACAAGTTTGATGACTAAAAATATATAAACAAATAGCAGAGAGAAAAATTGGAGTAACTGAAGATTTTTGACACAGGTTAAACAGAAGGTGAACTTAAAACCAGTGGTGTGAGATTTGGCCAACCAAATGCAGTCAGACCATTCTAATCAAGCACTGTTGGTTAATATTCCAAATTTAAACTTTTGATCTTTGTTTTGAGGCTTCTCCTTGTTCTTTTGAGGATTTTATCAGAGGTTATGAAAAGAAAACAAATGACAACGTGGGAGTGGGAACATGATGCTATGCTACACAGGGGTGTTTATGTTGGGACCAGTTAATTCCTGCATATTATGTAATATATTTTCCAAAAAAATTGATCCCGTAGCTTTTTACAGACTAAGTTGATTAATCTAACCAACAACCCAACAGCCTCTTCTCAAGTGCCTTGAGACCCTTTGAAATAAAATGCAGATACCTGCTGCTTTCAGCTTGGGAGCTGCTCACACCAATTCTCAGATATCTACGAGATGCCGGGCAGCAGGCATGCCGGGAGGCATTTCTCCAGCATTAATGGATTCATGAACCTCAGGAAGGTCAATGACTAGAGACTAGATTGTAGCAATGGGGCTTGGCTTGTGTAGGAAATTCCTTCAGCCTTTTTAAGACAGGGTTTAAATTGCCTATCTTCACTAGCAAGATTGCCAGGGTGAGCCAAGTAAATAGTTATTTCAGAACTGCACTGATGTCCTCAGCCACCTCAGAGTCACAGCACTGCAGAGTGCAAGGAAATGTGAATACCCATAGAGGATATTCATTTGTACTTCAGGCAGCCAGTCTGCATTTTCCATTAATTCTCAGCATGCTCAATATTCTGTATAATACTCCTGGTGGCCTCTGGACCCTGAGTGCTGGATAACAGTCTGTCTGTTAACTCCTCCCTTAGGACTGCTATTTTCTTGTGGTTTAAGGCTGTCTGCCAAGGCTTATCTTGATTACATACGTTATTTCTCATGAACACTGGGGCTGCTGTGGTCTATCAGGTTCAGACACAGTACTTTATCAATGATATTTTACATGTTCCTAAAGAGACATTTGCCTCAAACCACAATGCATCTCTATTAACAAGGATTTCATAAATTTATATTGAAGACTTAACTGATTGTTTTTATAAATCATGAGAATAGCGAACAGATAACAGATGCTGATTTTACCCTTCTTGCCATTTGTTACTTTGCATACTGTTTCATTATAAGACCAATCATTGATTTATCAGCAGAACACCAAGTTCAGTTTCTAACATTAAATTTGGAAGATATCAATGATAAAAATATCTCAAATACAAATTCAGATCTGCTTATGTTATTTGGAAAACTTTCTACCCAAAGTATCCTTTACAATTTATTGTTAATTGAAATGTTTCTGGCCCATCTCATTAAAATACAAAACCCTAGACAGGTTCACACCTTAAAGTAAGTATCTGTACCTAAAGAACAAAATCAAAACAAAGAGGCAGAAACGACTCTCAGTCTGCCCAACAGAGAGGCACAACCCCACACAGAGTGCCTCCCAACCCAGCAGCCTCACAGCGCTACTGCATATCAATCTTCTCAGGGTCACTGACTGGAGATAATGTCCTAAGGATTCTCTGTTTTCCTAACTGTCTCTTGCCACTTGTGAATAAATATCTCCTTGTCTAACCTTGCTACATTGCAAGAATGTGGGCTGCAGGAAGATGCATTAGAGGCTCTGAACAATTCATTTTGAACATGAAAAGCAACCTTTCACATGAGCTATGTAAAGTTCATTAATTAGATGACTGGCCATCTGTAATCAGATTTGCTCCTTGAAATATGCTCACAATAAAATCATTAATTTTCCTAATAACTTCTTCTCATTGGCCAATCTCAAGAACCCATGTTCAGCCTTCATCTTTCAAACACATCAATGCCAGCACAAAGCTTATTCGGAGAATTTTTTTTTCCTCAGCTTTTCTGCTATCTTCCTTTTCTAGTTCTCCTCCCTGCTTTGAACTTGATGATATCAAGTTTAGCAGAACCTTTTCATCTTTCTGTGGGATTTTGATGCAAGCATCACAGGGCTTTGACTGCAGCCTTTTTAGTTTTATTGTTCCCCCCTATACCTCATCTCCAGGTTACATATGTCCATAGCTGTAAGTTCCACCCCCGCCACTCACTAACAGCCGTGCTGATGATTCACAGACTCGTTTGTTCACTTCATAACTCCAACCTGTCCAAACTAAAATTTTTCTGTGGCTGATAGATAACCTGCTCAGTCCCAATAGGCTAAAACAAGACTTAAACCCCCTTTTTCATTAAAACAAAGGAAAAACAAAAACAAAGCAATGCAAAGCAAACCCTCTGAGAGATGCCAGTGCTCTCAGTTGATATCTCAAGATATCAAGACATATAAAAATATATATAAAGATCTCAAGATATCAACTGATGCTATCTTGAGATGATCTCAAACTGCGTTAAATGTCACTGTCTCATTGATCCCTTATACACTATCCCCTATCAATTCTCTTAGGTAACTGGGGCAAGCATCTTCATTTCAGCTTTCCCTCCATGCGGCTCTGCATCCACACCCAGAGGTGCCACAGGGTAACACATGCTGCAATCAACAGCCTGGGTTTACTCAGCTGCCACTGTTCTGGAGCTAGCACAGAGTGATTGGGAGAGCATCCACAGGGCTTTCAACCAGGAGCTCTCACAAACTTCCATCATCAAGGAGGAAAAAAAAAAAAGGAAAATTTTACTTCTAAACTTTGGGAAATTGATTAGATTTGGCTATAGGGGGAATGAGCTCGGGAGGAACAAAGCAAGCGCAGACCAGAAGCTGAGCATATCTGCCTCCGTTAGAACGCACCTCCGAGCAACGCCCGCGCGGTACTGCAGAGCGGAAGGGAGCGAGTGGCCGAGCGGCGCCGGCCTGGGCTGCGCTGCGCTCCTGCAGCGCCACCTGCGGGCGCCTCCGCCGGGATAGCGAGGGCAGCGCGGGCAGCGCGCCCGGCCGCGGGGAGATGCGCGTAAATGCCAGAAGTAATAAATGCTCTCTCTAAATATGTATATATACATATAAGCAAATAAATAAATAAATAAATTGAAAGGGAGGAAAAAAATAAAACTTGCACACACATCCTCCCCGCAAAAAATGATTTAAAAGAAAAAAGAAAAAAAGAAAAGAAAAGAAAACACGTCTGTGTGCCGAATGCTTCAATAAGACGACACGATCTCCCCTGTTGGCAGGCTGGCAGCCGGCGCGCAGCCAGCAGAGGGCCGGGCGGCAGCGGGGCCGCAGGCAGAGTGGCCCGGAGCGGCGCTGACAAAGGAACGAATGAGCACCTTTTGTGGTAGCGTCAGTTGTGTGTTATTTACCCGTACAGGCACAGCCATTACAGCCCGCCAGATAGAATCACAGAGTCACAGAATATCCCGAGCTGGAAGGCAGACATAAGGATCACCAAGTCCATCTCCTGGCTCCACATGGGACCACCCAAAAGTCAGACCCTATGACAGACAGCTTTGTCCAAATGCGCCTTGAACTCTGGCAGCATGGGGCCATGACCACTGCCCTGGGAAGCCTTTTCCAGTGCCCAACCACCCTCTGGTGAAGAACCCTCTCCTAACATGCACCTGAGCGTCCCCTGACACAGCTCCATGCCGTTATCTCAGGTTCTGTCACTGTCACCAGAGAGCAGAGATCAGTGCCCATTCCTCTGCGAGGAAGCTGTAAGCCACCATGAGGCCTCCCTCAGCCTCCTCTTTTGTGGGCTGAACAAACCAAGGGACCTCAGGGGCTCCTCATATGTCTTGCCTTCAGACCATTCACCATAGATCCTAGGGGGCTGATCTTAAAAGTACGTATTAATTATCCTTATCTATCTGCTATACTTGAAATTTGCTTATTACAAATTGTTCAGATAAATGCTGCCCCTTAGTACTTTCCATCTGAGCAGAATAATATGGCTGCAATGCCTTTATCTTGAAAAGCAGAATGTGATTTTCAATTTTATATATTAAGTTACCTTTTAGAATGGTAGGGAAGATTTCATTTCAAAAACTGCTGCAAAATCCTTAAGTACCTTAAGTACCTGTCCCACTGAGCAGCACCTTACAAATTCCAAGATTAGTTCATTTTCAGTGCTATTACTCTTTATCTTTTACAAATGTTTCTCTGCTCCAGAAGGCTTCATTACCACAGTCTCAGTACGGATTTTATTGAAAACCATTTTTAGGTAAATACTCCAGCATTTATGCCTGATTTCCCTGTATAAAAAAAGGCTCTGATTTCTGCAGTGTGAATGAGCACCAGCAGCACTGTTCTGTGTTCATCTCTCCTGTAATAAGCATATACTGGTGACAGAGCAAAACTTATCCCATCATCCCTTTCAATATCCAGCAGTAACTGCAGCATTAATTTTAGCATTTAAAACTCAGCAACCACAACAGCACCCAAAAGCACAAGTCCCACTGGGATTTAAGAATGTAATAAGAATTCTGAACATCATTAGTGTATTATAATGTGCCTGCTTCTGCTGTGCAGAGGAGTTGGAAGGACGTGATACTTGAACTCACTAAGATGCACGATCAGTATAAATAACCATCTCGTCATTGCCTGCAATAGCGTTAGCTCATTTAATACTAATTGGAAATTTGGCCCTGAATATGTTTATGGCAACTGGGTTGGGTGGCTTCTTTTATAATTCTCTCTCTAAATCAGTCTCTGTGTGACACCACATTGATGCGCATAATGTTGCAGGTGTACTTAGGTCATTGTACTTAGGAGAAAAAAAAACAGTTGGAAAAAGTTTCAGGACCTCTTAAGCTTGTGGCAAAAAGAAAAATATAAGCAGTATCGCTAAAAATCAACACCATTCATTCACAATGCACAAGCACAAACTATAAAATCTCGATATACACAAGCACCACGGTCAAGATTTTGGAAATAACACATTGGGAGGCTTACAAAACACATCGCATTACTGGCAGATTACTTTGGCATTTGTATTGCGTTACACCTTGGTACTGAAAAATGCAGAGGGATTAAATGTTGTACCCATGGCCCCATCAGCAACTTTGCTCACCATCAGGCAGTTTTAAAATATTTCATGAATTTTTATTTACTGTATTCAGAATTTGTGCAAAATAATTCATCTCCATATTTTAAAAATATTTAATCAGTGCTATATGATCTCTGCATCAATTTTCATGCATAAAGGTACAATAACTGCAGGGAAAATTGTTAACAATGTACTCAAGCAATAAACATTTTATCCAGATAACGTTTTAAAAACAAAACCATATGTTAATCGTGTACTAAAACTTCTCTTAGTTAATAACTAAACCAATGCAAATAAAAAACGTACTTTGCAACAACTGATAGTACATCATCTAAAATTAGCCGACTTTATGGCTTTTAACAGCAGTGAGGCTGCTCCACTGATCTAAATCTGAATGCTGAACTGCTGAACCCATTTTCTGGGATAAATATAGCTGTTCTTCCGTGCTCTACTTTTCTTTGGTACTTGGATCAGTTTTGCAGTGTACAATTATACTGGTGCAGTTATATAGTCGTTTCCATCTGCATGTCTCAACATGCTTATCAGACTTAATTATTTGGACTTGGAAATCCTTCATGACGTAGACATTAGTCAGATTTAACAGAGGAAGAGGGTAGCGCTCAGAAAAGGACTGAAATGAAGCTTTGTCTCCTGAAATCTATCTTTTGTTGACACCCTGCTTTAGAAACATGAAATTAATGTGCTGTTCATGCTTAACTTCTGGACATAGCAGGAAATAACTTAGTTTGTACCATGGGAAGTAGCTTGACACCTACCTTATCATAGAATCATAGCATCACAGAATCATAGAATTAGAATCATAGAACAACTTGGATTGGAAGGGCCCTTAAAGCCCCTCTAGTTCCAACCTCTCTGCCATGGGCAGGGTTGCCACCCACTAGATCAGGCTGCCCATGGCCCCATCCAGCCTGACCTTCAGTGCCTCCAGGGATGGGGCATCCACTGCTTCTACAGGCAGCCTGTTAGTGCCTCACCACCCTTTGAGTAGAGAATTTCCTACTATCTTAGATAAACGCAGGTAAAACCCAGACAATAAAAAATTAATCTCTGTCCCTTTTTAGCCTTATCCATTCCAGAGGTCGAATGTGTACGCAGAGACCAGCCTCTTCCTCAAAGCACTCCCTCAAAGCACCAACACCTCCATGCTGGTAGCCCAGCACTCAGAACAGGAGTCCAAGCTTAGTTTCATCCCAATGGGAGAGGTTTCAGACTTGCATCTTGTACTCTGTTGCGAGTGCCTTCTCAACTCATTTTGTGTGAAACAAGTGTTTCCCTACCTAGCAATTCTTTAGCAGAAAATTAACAAAATACTTACTGTACTTTTTAAAAAATTATTTTATTTTTTTAAAATAAGTCTAGGAAACCTGCCTTCAGCAGTGGTTTTTGGTTGGAGATGCCAAATTAGCTACTTCAGTAGCAAAGAGGAAAAGGGTTTAGATATACCTATATTCTCAAAATATCTTACCAAGTAAATCAATATACTTGACAGACTGCAAAATCTCACCTGTTTTGCCAAAATTTCCTTATCATCTGAATACCTGGGGGCCTCCCATAGAAGGGCAAAGAAATGTTACACTCTGATTTTTGTAGGCAGCTTTTTATCCCCTTTTTCATCCCAAAGGTTTCTTAAATGCAGCAGGAAGTTCACACCTTGTGGAGCCTGCAGAAAAGATGTTGTATAGTGATAGTCATACACAAGGTAAGTGAAGAGCTGGACACAGTTAAAAGTGTTAATGCTCCACTGTGCTCATGTGAACAAACTCAGCTGAAAAACAGGGTTTATTAGTTGGAATACAGCGTCATGAAAAGGAAGGATACCTGCATAGCAAAGTGCTGTGTTAAATGATGAATCAGTCATGCAGCAAAGCAGTAAAATACTTTTTAGAATTCCCTAGACTATCTTGCTTATCTAGATCACTATAAAATGCTCTCTACTTCTTTGCTCAACAAAGATCCTTCTATAATGTGTAGAAAGACAAAATAAGGTAAAATCATTGCTAACATGAATGGCATCATGAGTTATTCATGTGTACCTATGTAGTTACGTTGCATTACTTACAAAGAAGCACATGCAATGTAAGGAAAATGAATGCAACATACATCCTTCTTCTCACCCTGACCAGTACTCACTCTTTTACACCATCTCGCTTTTTTGCTAGTAGTATAGCATCATAGAATCATAGAATTGTTTGAGTTGGAACGGACCTTTAAAGGTCATCTAGTTCAACTCCCCTGCAATGTACAGGGACATCTACAGCTAGATTAGGTTGCTCAGAGCCTGGTACAGCCTGACCTTGAATGTCCCCAGGGACAGGGCAACCACCACCTACACTGGCAAACTGTTCCACTGTTTCAACATTCTTATCATGATTTTTTTTCCCTTATATCCAGTCTAAACTAACTCTTTTAGCTTAAAATCATTTCTCCTTGTCCTATCACCACAGACCTTGCCGAAGAGTCTGCCCCCTTTACATACTGAAAGGCTGCTATCAGGTCTCCCTGGAGCCTTCTCCAGGCTGAAGAGCCCCAGCTCTCTCAACCTCTCCTCGGAGGGGAGGTGCTGCATCCCTTGGATCATCTTTGTGGCCCTCCTCTGGATGCAATCCAACAGGTCCACGTTTCTCCTGTACTGAGGACTCCATATCTGGATGCAGTACTCCAGGTGAGTTCTCACCAGTACAGAGCAGAGTGGCAGGATCATCTGCTCTGGTGAACTGCCATGGTGCAAGAAGGTCCATGCATTAATCTGTGCTGCCCTCTGCATCTGCTTCCACAATGCAGGAGCTCTAAAACCTCCTCCTTAGATACAACCATACAACAAGGGCATTCCTGCTAATGGGATCAAATATATCCTAATGCTTTTGGGAAAGCTCACTCAGATATTCCTCCAAATCACTGTTCTAGTCAACAGTTAGGGATAGCTCTGATGTCCAGATAAAAGAGGAGTCGAATCCTTAAGGATGTTGTTTCATACATGTAAAAGCAACCCAGCTCAGAGCCTTGTAGCAAATACATAACCGCAGTTTTACATCTGATCTTCTCTTTGCTATTACTGCTTATATCAAGAGCAGATGTTTAACTACCAATCATTCAGATTCCTGCATTAGCATTTAAATGCCTGAATGTAACAGCATCACAGGAGTACAAGAACACGGATGAGAAAAGTGGGCATATGGATAGATGCCATTAATTTAGTGTCCCACAGTTTAACCTTTGACTTCTGTTGGGCATTTATGCATACAGTGTTCCTCCCTTATAGCTATACAAGTGATTGTTAGTGACAAAGATTAATCTGATTACTGGCCTAGTGATAGAATGGAGAAGCACCTGGAGATACACAGTGTTTAATGATGCATATGGCATGCCAGACAAGCTATGTAATTTACTGGGAAAGACTCTTAAGGAAAAAGTATTCTGCTCCTCTTTTAGGAATAAAAAGAACAAATTTGTTTATTTCCTTGCCCACACTTCTTTCTCCAACAAGAATTCTGCTATAGCAAAATTTGTGTTGCTCTAAAGTAGGTGCTTTAATAGTAAGGGTCATAAAACATAATAAGCTTCAGTTATTTTGGCATTCTGGCATCACGCATTTGAGTCTACTGTATAGTTTGCTACAAGTGTAGCTCATGGATGAAATGTTGTTAGTTGCAGTCTCAGGAATTTATGCATGTATCAAGTCCAATGAAAGTTATCTCTGAAGCAGATTTGAGGTAGATTCTGATGTATCTCAAATTGTTCACACACTTCTGAGCACTGATACTCATGAGCACGAAGAGCACATTCAATGTTAAATAACACGGTGGTAGAAACAAAAACAGTTTGTCTGAACCTTGTGTGAAAGCTGGAAATAGCTGCAAAGACCACGGTGGAAGGCAAGCAATAACTCAGCTTTCCTGCAGAACTCTGCCTGCTGACTCTACAAAATGAGCTACAGAACCCAGGGGAAGGTGCAGAGCATCTTTCAGGCCTGCCCAATTAGACCAGTCTTCAAGGACTTCAACAAAGTGTCTTGTCTTTTAAAGGAGTGAACAGAATCTCAGGTAGTATAAATTACTCTTGTCACTTCAATTCCACCACCTATTTAAACCAATTTACACCATTTGCCTTGGTGACCAAAGCAGAAATTGACCCAAGAATAGATACTGCACTGTATTTGCAGATTAAAGCTTCTTCTTTTCAGGAAAGCACTGTGCTTGCAATGCACAACCCATTTTGCCCCTATCTACCTTAGATAGCTTGCAACAGCTGTACTTTTTAAATATGTAATAGCACCAATCACCATGTAAACCAGAACTGTAGAAGCAATCATCACAGATTTAGGACAGAACAGATACTTCCTATTCCAAGCAACAGGTTTGTTTAAATACAGTATTAAACTGGCAAAATTAAATTCTGGGATACAAATAGAAGTAATTAATACATGGGTTATATATTTACAAACATAACAAATAGAAATTTCCATTGCAGAGAAATCAGGTCTTCTAATGACCAATACCAACTTACTACTATTTCTGATAGTATCCATTACAGATCTGCTGAAGCTCTATCCAAGAATTAAGTCTTGCTTGTTAGTGTGGGCACAGTGAAACGTTATGGAACCAAAAGAGTATCACTTGCTTTCTGGAATATTGCCTTCCCAGAGCTCAAGCCATTTGTTTTTAAAGAAAAAAGGCAAACGAGTGTTAACTGAAAAGGCAGAGAAGGTATTTCTAAATGCTCTGTTTTGAATGAAAATTTTTGAATGCAATTTCAATATAAAATGAATGCACTAATGCTGTAGCATAGGTTAATTATATTATGGTCATACCATAATGTGAATTGTTGGGAATGTTTTTGTCTGCTTATTACTGATGTACACACTTTTTCTGATAGTCTCAGAACTTTTTGTAAGCATACTTTTCTCCACGTGCTGCTCTCACCATCCCTATCACCTCACAACAAGCATATGGACTAACTGATAAACTGTCTACTTAAAAGAGTTCATTGTCATGTTAGATTTCACTTCTCAATTGACCTCAAGCACCGTTTCTGTGCTGAACTACTTTGTGCATCTGCAGTTACAGTAAGACACTTGTATTTAGAAATGCTGATAAAGAGACTGCTTGTATAAACAAAAGGCAAAACATTTTGGGCAGAGTAGCAGTATTGATGACAATGCTTTTCACTTTCTACTATTGAGTTTGAAGCCAGAAGGAAGGATCTCAACTGGATTAAAGGAACACAAAGGGGAACAAATGAAGAGGACAGATGCAGAGAAGTTCGGCCAATGCTATCTCAGAGATGGCAAGCCCAGAAACCTAATCCAGGAGGCTGGGAACAGGCAGTGGCAGTGCTAAGGATCGGTGGCACATTCTTCCTTAGCAGGAAGGGCAATGCTGCAGCACTCACCACCTGGCCTGACACATACCTGAGAGTAGCTTGCCAGCTGGGGAAAAGCCTGTCAGAAGCTGGAAAGCAGTAGCATCTGTAGGGTACTCCATAGTATCCCAGAATGATAAGCTTTACATCCTGTCTATTCACTACTTCCTGCACCCTGAATTATCTGTCACTTTTTTTTTTCTTTTTAATTCAAGCATAAGCCACCATTTTAACATACAAGGTAATTTTTTCCTGTGCAGTGGTCCCATACTTGTATGTTCCCTTTCACTACTATTTCTTGTCACATATTTACCAGAGTTGTATAGTGTACCAAACTAGAAACTGTTATTTAATTGCCTCTACATCTATATACTTTACAGACTCCCTACATTTCTGAACACAGCTCCTCCTCTCCATTCCACTTAATCTCCCCCTTTTTTCTGAAGGAACACACTGAGGCACATTTACTCCAAAGAACCACACTAAATCCAGTCCGAAGTGAAAACTTTACATTGCCAGTACTGTAGATGAGGAGCATCAGTCAGCTATAACGCATTTCCCAGCTAAGATAAACCTAACCTTCAGCAGCTTGCAGGTGGGTATCACAGAAAAGTATGGGATGCAAGAGACTTCTGGAAATAATCTGTCCCTGTGAAGCCAGGCCCTTGTCAAGCCTCCAGGGAGGGAGATTTCACCACTTTTCTGGGTGACTTAAATGTTCACATGGTAAATTTTTTTTTTCTTATATTCAGACAAAAATTGCCCTAAAGCATCTTATGCCTGTTGCTTCTTAACTTATCACCATGTATCCTTGTGAACAGACAATCTCTACTTTTTCTATAATTGGATTTTAAGTATTGAAAGTGCATGATTAGATCCCCCTAAGTTTTCTCTTCTCTGTGTTGAACAAACCTAATTCCTTCAACCTTTCTTCATAAGCCAACTTTGAACACAGGAACACAAGCTCCATTTCTAGATGACTGTTGAGCTGCTATTAGGTTTACCAAGTCATTTTGTTCACTTTTATGCATCATGAAAATACATTAGTGCTCCTCCAGACTCTTGCAATCTCTCCATTATTTAAAGGTATATTAAAAATGAATAACACTGGACTACACCTTATCTCAGTGTAAGGTGATTCTTAAGATTCCTTAACATGTATGTATGGGTATTATTTTCAAGATATTTGTGCTTTATATTTTTTCATCCCTTTTGTTCACTCATTAATTAGTGATTTATTGCTTTCTTATCATAGCAGTTCATACAGCAGCTATTTTGATTGACTAACATTGATAGTTTTCTGTTGCCAGTATCCTGAAGACTTGGGCTCAACCTAAAATGTTGCTACAGCTTATTCAGTAAGCAGCTAAAACTTCGGGAATCATGCATCTAGAAAGAAACTGGGCAGGAAAGAATCTGAATCTATAGCCTAAGGCACCTTTGGCAAAACAGACTTGTATTTATGCAGTCAGCTAATCTGAGACAGGGAAGACAGAATAGGCAGTCTCTAATTTTGTACACTGTTTTTCTTCCTGAAATTTTGGAACAGGCATTCTTACAAAGAGCAGGTGGGAGTCTCTTGGACTACTCTCCCAAAATCAGGCTCCATAATTCTGCCTAGCAACATCTGCTGCACATGTGCTTTGCTGCAGGTCTGCTGTGCAACTTGCTATCTTTTACATCTGTAGTCATGAATTTTTCAGGTCTTCTGTATCCACATTGTACACTTTTTTATTGGTATCTTTCACCAGTTATTTCTCTTTGGGTTTATAACCAAACAAACAAAAAAATCCGCAACCACAGTCTTTCTATGTCATGTATTCCAAAGTTTCAGATGCAAGATTCCTGCTAGCAGGCAATGAGCCTTTTTGTATTTGTTGCAGTATCATCTGGAGACACCAAAACAGTTTCAGTCGAAGGCAGAACAAATACATAACAAATGACACTGCCAACTATAAGGAGTTTACAATCTCAAAAAAGATGGGAAAAATGCAGATAATTACTCCATTTTTCACTAGCATAAAGTGATTAAGTTGCTTAGTTTAATCATGAAACACAAGATGTCTAGCAGAAAAGTGACTTAAAGCTGATCTACAGATGTCTTCACCAAAAGACTCTTGTTCCTGCATACAGTCACTGATATTCAGTTTTCTATTACTCCCAGTATTGCATTGAAGTTAGCATTTTTGAGGGAGAACAGAGATTCTATTACAGTGTTTGAAAAATAATCCCTCGTTCTGCTGCTAAGGCACATTGCTGAGGCTCAGCTGTGGAGTGCTTTTACAGATAATGGTCTTTAGCATTCTCATTCCTGAAAGAGTAATTACACTATTTTAAATTGCAGTTTAGAGAGGTCAGAATACAATTTCATAGACTTTAAGGATCATATTGTGGGGGAAAAAAAAGTTATTTTATTTTAAAAACCTAGTGAGTAATAGCTGCAGTTTTGGTCTGAGAATTTCTTCTGTCTATGTGAAGTGGGAATTTTGTCTTAAACTCAAGTCACTCCTTCCTAGAAGTGTTCAGCACTGAAAACAAGAAAATTAATTAAACCAAATTAAGCAGACAAATTTAAAAGACTCACTAAGTTCATTGCAGTAGTTGATGACGCCATCACCAAACAGATGATATTAATGAAGAAATCCCCCCAGGGGTCGGTACTGGGGCCCATCTTGTTTAATATCTTTATTGATGACCTAGACGAGGGGATTGAGTGTACCCTCTAAGTTTGCAGATGACACCAAGTTGGGAGGAAGTGTCGATCTGCCTGAGGGTAGGGAGGCCCTTCAGAGGGATCTGGACAGGCTGGATAGCTGGGCTGAGGCCGATGGGATGAGGTTCAATAAGGCCAAGTGCCGGGTCCTGCACTTTGGCCACAATAACCCCATGCAACGCTATAGGCTTGAAGCAGAGTGGCTGGAAGACTCTGTAGAGGAAAAGGACCTGGGGGTGTTGGTTGATGCTCGGCTGAACATGAGCCGACAGTGTGCCCAGGTGGCCAAGAAGGCCAATGGCATCCTGGCCTGTATTAGAAATAGTGTAGCCAGCAGGAGCAGGGAGGTGATCATCCCCCTGTACTCAGCTCTGGTGCGGCCGCACCTCGAGTACTGTGTTCAGTGTTGGGCCCCTCACTACAAGAAAGACATTGAGGCCCTGGAACGTGGTCAGAGAAGGGCAACAAAACTGGTGAGGGGTCCAGAGCACAAGTCTTATGAGGAGCNCTAGTATGGCGGTAGAGGTTGAACTTTCCCACCAATATTCCATTGCATTTTGCTGCCATGTGATGGATGGCAGCAGAAGGGCAGTCTGACAAAATGGTGTCTGTCATGGAAGTGCATATGAAGCAAAGGTGTGGGACTGAATTCCTCCATGCGGAAAAAATGGCACCCATTGACATTCATCAGTGCTTGCTAAATGTTTCTGGAGATCAAAAAATGGATGTCAGCACAGTGAGGTGGTGGGTGGTGTGTTTCGGCAGTGGCAATACCTCTGTTGGTACAGATTTTTACGAGTGCAGCACGCAGGCTCTTATTCATTGCTGGTGAAAATGGAGAGCTAATGGTGGTGAGTGTGTTGAAAAAGAGTGTTTCATAGCCGAGAATTTGCTCTATCAAACAGTGTCACTGTGCTTTTTGTATTTGTTGAAGTTTCCTTGAAAATAAATAGGAGGCATTACTTTATGACTAGTCACACCCCATGGCATTATCCTGAACACACTTCTGCAGTTTTCAGATGTGCACTCCAATATTCCCCTACATTTTAGTTCTTCTGTGAATATATTGTTAAGCTCAGGTACTTGATACAAATTTTTTAAAACTCTGCTCTGAAATCAACCTCTTCTCATTTAATTTTATTGGTATCCACATATGTATTTCTTTGATTTCTTTACATTCTCTCAATATTTTACTATGCCCAGAAATCTGTGTAATGTGTCTCTCATCCCTATTTAAGTATCAGTGATGTGATTCCACTAAAAGACTGTGTACATGATTTGTTACCTGCTTTTTTTTTCATTATAAAAAATATACTTTGTCAGCATTACATGGTTGTTACCTACACCGTAATTCAGGATATTAATCATTACATTTATCAACCTACATTTTGCTGAGCTGTCTCTTTTTTAATTTTATTTTGTATTTGTTGGTTCTGTTCTGTCAAGCTTCCTTCTGCCCCTCTGTGGTTTTGTGCTTTCAATGGTGTTTGAAACCAAGCTTTGTATCACATGCAAATTTAATGAACATGCTGACATTCTCCTTCTTCCAGATCATTAATGATGATGTTAATCCAGGCCAAACTTAAAATCTCCCCTGTGATAGTTCATTAGATATCTCTCCACAGTCTAACATACCTGGCCAAATTTACTCTTGGTGTCACAACAAAGGATAATTCAATGAATTATTAGCTTGCACCAATGTATACAAGCAATGAATCTGGCCTATTACCTTTCATCATTAGCCACAGTTTGTAGTCATGAACTTATTTTACAGTGATGTGAAAATGAGTAAAGTCAATTGTAATTAATTTTGCAGCTAAGGCTTCATGCCACAGTATCTGGCACATCCATAAGCCATGTGCACTACTGTTGCTATTTACTGATGCTATCAGTCTCACTAGGAAAAGAAAAAAAAAAGTCCATTCATAAGAGATCTTCATTTCTGTTGGGAATTATAAGTCTTGGTTGTACTTACCTCATTCCATGCATAGCAAACCTGCTGCAATCACTCAAAATCTTTTGCATTAGATAGTTACTTTGATGATGTCTGTGCAAGTCTACAGCATTTCTGTTGACTTTAGGTGATGTGACATTCTCCATGGCTACACAAAAGCATTTTAAAAAAGAAAGAAAAGAAACTTAGCTGACTAACCCAGTCCTTTATGGATCTGTTATGCATCACTGAAAAAAGGAAGAAGTATTATGCCCATACCGATGCAGAGGACAGAAAGAAGTACACAGGGTATTTATGGTCCAAAGGAACAATTATAGAAAAGTATCACACAAATCAGCTCCCACATGGGAGGCACTTAAGCATTTCATAATGGATCTGTGTATTGGAGGGAAAGCTGCTGTGGGATAACAGGGTTCATTGTTAGCTTTCCAGGCTCAGCTATTACTGATGTCGCTGCCATCAGTAGTAGATGGCTGAGTACCTTTTCATGGTCTCATGCCCAGTGCCTCCTAAGGACACTCAGACTCACCTCTCTGCCCAGTGAGTGCCCCAGACAATTAGTTAAAAGCTGCTCACTATCAAAGAGAAATGACAGTGAAGGCATACTCTATCCTCCTCTTCTTTCACTTTTTCCAGTTTGTAGAAAACTTCATTTATATTGTGCCCAAGGAAGCAATGAAGAGGGAATAAACACAATCCTGAAGCCTAATAAGCAGCAAGCTCAACTGAGGGACTTGAGACCTTCCTGATTTGTACATATTGTTCAAATGTCCACTTTATGTACAATACAGCCATGACTCATACAAACTTTAACAGACACCCAATTGTACAGTCTAACTGGTTTAATATCTTCTACAGTAAACAAAAGAGACTATCCAGGGAAAAATATAAAATAAAGGCAACAATAATAAGTAATTTGCCATTCAAACATTCCCTGAGCCCCACAATGTTTTTTTCCCTTTTAAGAATCTTAATGTTTTTTTCTTTATAAACCTGTTTGCCACTCTTGGCTGTAACCTCAAGGCATTCGCACGGACCTGCAGCCAGGAGCTCCAACCTAACTGCATGGTGGTACCCACCTCCATTCTCTTCAGCTCTGTCCAGGTACTGTTTTTCACTTTTCTATCTGAAAAATCTATCCTAGGCCAAATCCCAAAGATGAGCAGTGTCTAGAGGATAAATTAAATATTTTAAAAGTCCATCTTTTTTTCTTTTTCTTCCCTAAAAAAAGAACATTGTATCCACAGTCAATGAGAGAACACACAAAATATGTTGAGGCAGTAAGTGGAGCTAGCTTTCACAGAAATGCAGGATAATTATTTCATGTTGTTAATAATAAGGAAACTAGTTACTCAATATGAAATTCAGAATAGATGTACAGGTAGAAGAACTAGCTGCAATTCTGAGCAGTCACAGTATCCCAGTTTCAATTAGAAGAGGTTAAGTTCTGAAGCACAGAGTATTTCACTTACTACCAATTAGACAGTCTGCCAGAGGGAAAAGGAAAATGAAGAATGAAATGTAAAGCATTGCCCATGCCTTTTGTTATACAGAGACATTTGTTGTACAATGAAAGGATATTCATCTCAGTGCAAAGCCACTGTCCAGCCTATTTGTAATTATTCAGTGGGTGTTGTTTTTTTTTTTTTGTTGCTTTTATTGTTTTTTTGCTAAATATAAAGAGGAATAGAAATCTTGCCAAAAAAAATTTTAAAAAGACATTTCTTATCACCTTTCAGAAAGTCTATAAGCTGTATACACGATGGGAACTACATCTCTTTTTTAACAGTTTCCATTCTATATCACTAAGGAAAGCTTTTAATGCCAAGTTAAGTGTTTTCATTTTGCTAAACTATTTCATAAAGTTTTACAGGTTGATTTGTAAATCAGTTATTGGACTGGGCTGTAGCACAACAATCCTTATTTCACCCTATTAGTTATGCAACTGTTTGCTTGGAGACAAAGCAGACAGGGATACAGACTTTTTATAATACTAGTCTCCTTCATGTAAAGTGTTTTTTAGAACTTTTGTCTTCTATGTTAATGAGTGCAGAGTTTGTCTCTAAATACTCAGCCTTGTTTTTCACATTCAGATTAACTGCCAATTAGTGATAATTGGACCTGGCAAGATTTCTGTTGATGGACACATATGTACCGTGAGACTTAATGAGAGGGCTAATTAATTTTGGATAGGTCACTCCTGGCTGTCAATTTTTCTTTAAACTCTAGGTGCATGCACGTAGCTTACTTCAAATCAAATTCATTGGAAGGCATTCACTCTCAAATGTAAAATTGGGAAGTACAATTAAAGCTGCTGTAGCTATATCTGAACAAGTACTGACTTTCCTATGCATACATTGGTCCATTTGCCAGATGGGATCCTTGTTTTTGTTCATCTACTCTGAGAGTCACTGATTATAAATGAAACTCCCTAGTGTGCTTGCAGTTTCTCTCATTTCTTAGTTCCTCTGCAGGCTGCTGCAGCATTTGAACTGCAAAGACTTCAGGGAAATGCTTAAACCAAAAGAAGTAGTGAGAATAGAAAAGACTTTAATTAATAGTTTGATAGGTTCTGTACAAATATTTCTATTAAGCTTTGAAAGTCTCAACACAAACCTGAAAATTGACAGCCCCTTAAACAGTTTCTACACTTACACTTAATACAAGTGAAATAAAGAATATGTCAGACTTCTGAGACCCCATAATAATTTTAAATAAAGTTTAAGATGTAGCCAGTCACCTTTTATTGAGGAATTGTAAAAGCTGTTTTAAGAGAAGGCACCTCTCGTTCTCTAGAGCTCTTGCTGTTAGTACATTTTTAGATGTGTTTCTCCCATGCTAAATTGCCCCACTTCAGCTAACTTCTAAATCAGGAGGCCTTTCATCTCTTTCTGTATTTTTTTCTTTCAGTAAGACATTAAAGTCTTTTTTAGGACAACATATCAGTTGTTCTAAAGTCTTTCAGACTTTCCCATTAATCTAATTCAACTTTCTATTCATTTCTACCTTTTTAACCAGAATGGTTATCAAAAAAGGACGTATAAAGGCCTTGCAAGAAAAAAAAAATGTATGGAATGGTGTTAACTGATTGTTGGTTTTTCATCCTCATTTTGCAGCCTGGAAAATATAATTTATCTCCAAAAGGCTTTACAAACCAATTGTGATAGCTTCAGAAAGTTGAAGTTACAGTATTAACTGCCACAGATGTTAAAACAATAATGGCAATAAGAGACAATTTAAAATGTTATCATCTAGATCTTGCAATTTTTTAGAGTCCATATCTTCTCCCATTCAGCTGTGTCAGTAGGTAAATTGACTTTTTTCTGGAACCTAATGTGCTAAACATGAGAAGCCTGATGACTCATACAACACTTAAATTGCTCTTGTAAGAAGGAAGAAAAATCTTATATTTGTAAATCAAAGAACAGGTTTCAACTCTGTGCTAATCTATTCTGCTAATTTCAATTTGATAGAGGAAATATGTGCAAGTCTTTGATTTCCTCTCCTGTGAGCACCACTGCACAGCTTCAAAGTTTTAATTAAAACAGTCAAGATCAGTATGGTCCAGAATCTTGCCCAGGATGTTTTCCAGTGGAAAATGTAGTTTTGATAAAAATTTTGGTGGTTTTTTGTATGTTTGTTTGTTTTAAAGTATTGATTTTGATCTAGTTTAAAAAGGAAAATCTCAAAATGATTCTTTTCACTTGTCTTCTTTCACTGCTGTATTTTATTTTATTCTTGATTTTGACATCAAATAAAATGTACTGAAGGTCCTGAAACTTTAATTTTAGTTCACAGAAATTTTTAAAGATTCAGATAATCTGTGAATGATATGCACATCAAAAAACATTGATTTCTCACCATCCATACCACAGACAGAAAAAACGTAAAGCTACTAAACCTTATGATTTTCTCCCTTTCTTTCCCCTGGAAAAATGAAGTTGTATTTCACTGTTTGTTCAGCAGATACCAAGCTAACAACACAATCTGATTTATTTAAAATTATGTATCAGCAGAGATGATGATGAGTCATACACCCTAAAGAATTTACAGTGTAAGGTGATGTACGTGCATCACAGATGATGATATGAATTGCAACAAATGGTATTATTGAGTGATGAAAATGTAATCTATGTTTTGGTTTAATTTAAGTTTTTAAGTCAAGTCACTTACTCTTTCTGCTACAAATGAAAATAAAAAGACCATTGTTTTGTTTTGTTTTGTTTTTCCCCAAAAAAGTCTTTTCTCACTTATGGTTTAATTTTTATACTTTTTTATGTTTTTAATATCAATTAACCTTGACTCAGTAATAAAGTTAAACCAGTATATTTCTAAATACTATATAAAAATCCTGGATGGAATCCAGCCTACTCATGATTTAGCCTCTGCTTCACTGTAACTTTGTAAATCAAGACCATTAGGTTGGGACAGCCAATCCACTACACCTTACATTTCTGCCAGAAGTCATTTCACAGTTAAAGAAAGAGATATGCCACTAAAGACCTTTTGAAGGAAAATCAGTTTATGATGTGATTTAATTTCTTTTTTTTTTTCACTGGCTGCATCATTATCTCTAGGGAGCTGAACACTTTGACTATATGAACTGTGTTCATTTGTAATGAGAGTTTGCCTCCCTGCTCATTTGGGATCCTACTTGCCAAGGACGAGAGACAGCAGGAGAGTGAAACCACATGTCTCATGACTGCTCCATCACACTGGCTATAGTGTATCGCAATTAAAAGCACTTTCCATTCCTCCTCTTGTGGATAGCAAGAGTTGCAAGCATACATCCAGGAGACGTGTACAGCAGCTCAAGCAAAAGCAGGAAAACAAATCAGAGTTCAATTTCCAAAGAATGCTGGAAATTGAGAACCTTTTCAACCCAAACCACCCCACCTCCCTCATGCAAGGGTGATCTTATTAGGCATCTCACAGAATTTGGCTCTTGCAACCACATCAGTAGTCATCTGTGCATTAGGTGAATATATGCTCATAGCTTACATCAGATGGTGACCATATGATGTTTCTGCTTGAAACTTAGAACTGCTTTGCTTATTTAGCACCTTCTTTAATACATACTGTTTTTCAGTTTCACAAATACATATTGCCTTGCAGAAACTGGCAGAAACTGCAAGATTTTGCATTTTTCTTCTGCTTACAGCTTATTATCCCTTGCACATAAGTCTTTTTTTTCTATAAAGTCAAAGTAACTGACAATTCACAATACCTGTAAGCCCTGACTGTTCAAATGAAATTCATTAATATCTTCCAGCAAAAGTAGTCTTCTGTATTACACTCCTCTTGGGATATGAAAAAACACCCAATACATAATATAACCCGAGTAATAAAAGGTAGCTGGCAGGAATAAAAAAATAAGTTAGATAGAATAAAGGTTTACAAAAGCAGGTAAAACATGCTTCTACTACCTGTGAAGGCTAATTTTTTCTCCCATATTTAAAACACACAGCAAGAACATCTTGCTGTAAATGACTCAACTCAATAATCTTGGTGAGTTCCCTATATACAAAAGCTCCAGATGCCTTCAGGTAGTGCAGAAAAACCTTGGGAAATAAAAAATTTATCTCCTCTGCAAAAACTATATAAAAATGAAATGCTTAATGAAAGGCAGAAACATGTTATTTTACCAGCACTTTTCATTCTGAAAATTACAAAGGCTTTACACGAGAAATGTCTGAAAACAAAATATAACAAAACAGATGTCACAGCAAAATTAGGGCTCTACAGGCAAATGCTCAAATGTCCTTAGATGCAAAGCTAAGTTGAAATGTGTCACTTAATAACTTCCCCCAGTGAAATACCTCTGATGCATAATACATTTTCACTCAACACATAATTAGCCATTGGAACTCAGTGCACCAAATTAACATTGAACTAAGACCTTGGCATAATTCCAAAAGACATTCCTGTGCAGGTATTTACATGGCCCTATTCAGCAGAAATGTCCAACTAATCCATGCTGGGAAGCAGTAAAATATTATTCTGCCAGCTGATGAAAATCTAAACTAAGTTGCTTGCCCAAAGTGAAATAGGAAACCATGAGGAATTCTCAGATCTTCTTTGGGTCACCAATGAAACCCAAAATATTCCATCAGCATGCATGTGAATTCTTTTTTGAAATATGGGAAGAGCATCTAGATAGATGTGCAATGGAAATGTTTGCATCTGGCCATCATGCAATGATTGCATCACTGAATCCAACTCCTGACTCCACACAGGACCACCCAAAACTATGTCTGAGAGCACTGTCCAAACACTTTTTGAAGTCCAGCGGGCTTGGTGCCATGACCACTACCCTGGGGAGCCTCTTCCAGGGGCTGACCACCCTCCGGTAAAGAACCTTTCGCTAACATCGAACTTGATCTCCTCTCCCCCAGTGCAGCTCCATGTCCTTCCTTCAGGTCCTGTTGCCGTTACCAGATTGCAGAGATCCATGCCTACCCCTCCACTCACTTCATGAGGAAGCTGTAGGCCACCATGAGAACTCTTCTGTTTCCTCTTCTACAGGCTGAACAAACCAAGTGACTTCAGCTGCTCCTCATGTCTTGCCCTCTAGACCCTTTGCCATTTCCATTGCCCTGCTTTGGGTACTCTCTAACAGTTTTATAGTGTTCCTACACTTCTATGGTCATTCCTTGTCTTCTCCCCTGGAACAGACTCCATCAGCCAGATGAAGGCCACTTCCATGAAACCATGTTTTACCCTTGGTTCACCATTCAGTGGGATGCCTCCTCATAGTCTCTGATGCCGACATCACATTTGGCTCTTCACTGCACAAATCTTCACAAGCATAGACTGAGGGAGCACACTGGGAAAGCCTTTCCCTGAAAAGCTGAATACCAGTGCTCAGCACAAACACTGCTGTGGCACAGATTAATAGCCTATGATGAGCTCAACCTTTCCTTTTTTAAAAAAGGAATACTTTTTGCGATCAATAGAAATTAAATTAAGGATGAACAAAAGCAGTGCTGTTTTGCTGAGTCTGGAACAGATGACTGCAGTGGGACAGCCTACTGAATTCTGCATCAGCAAGGAATGGCCTGTCCATACAAAGACATCTGTATTCAGAGCTGTTTAGAGTCTCATTTTGAAACATAAAACTAGGCTTATGGAGGTATAAATAATTTTATAAAAAACATTTTTTCTACTCATCAAAAAAATTCTAGAATTTAGAAATCAAAACAGACTTAAATGTTTTGATCAGCTTTATTTTGTAGCAGAGTCATTGAGAGCAGAGTCATTTTTATGTAACTCTCTAGTTAAAGAATGATCTTGCATTTTGCAGACATAAGTAATGCAAGTACTGGTGTCATTCTGTGTCATTGCACAGATGCTGACACTCAGCCTTCCACATTTCAATCATGAGTGCTGTGGATCTTGTTATAGCATACACACCCCTTTTCTATTTTCTAGAATAAATGTTCAACATTTCTCCTCTGAATAATACCTTTCTTTTATAGAAAAAGAGGCGTAAGCAACACAGTCCATTTTACAACTGAAAAATAATTATTGTTATGATCGGTATCAGCATGAAAACCATGAGGGGATTTTGGAGTTCTCTAACCAAAACTGAATCATGCCACCAAGATATAAAACAGTTATCAAAAAAGACCAAAAAAACAAGCTAATTTTACCTATACTAACTTGCAATTACTAATTCTGTATTTTTGATGCTGTCTGTTCTAAGCATAGGGTCTAATAACTAAAAATAATTCTGCAGAAACAGAAGGAGATAAGGGTGATTATCTCCCTGTACAGTACACTAAATCTAAATACTATAATCTGATAAATAATATTGGATTTTTATTATTGGATTATTATGTATTATTCAAATGAGCTCATCCCCTTCCCTGCAGTCCTACTTCAGTATCCAACTGAATTAAAGTTCAGATTATAACTAACCATTCTTTTCCTTTTTTCTGGTTTATGACAGATTACATCAACTTTCTTGGTTTCTATAATGTTTTCATTCAGAAATTCAAATGACTAACTAAATCATCAGATAAAAATCTTTTTTCTTTCACTTACTGATATTTTTCTGTCTAACTATATCTTTGTCTTGTGTCCTTTGTCACTTGTAGCATTACTGTGCCCTACCAAAAAGAGTCTGGTACCATCTTCTCTCTTCCCCTTGCCTCCGTTTTGTAGTGGCAGACATCATTAACAACCCCTATTAGCTTATTCTTAATAAGGCTGAACAAACCATGTTATTTCAGCTCTCATTGTTCCTCATGTGCTTCAGATGAAGTTGATATCGCTTTCCAGTTTATTTTATCTGATATTTCATAATGGCTATATTATGCATACACACACATATGCACACTCACATATTTTACATGGTCCTTTATGAACATGGTTCTACGCCTGTTCTGAGTGTCCCTGCTTGAGCAGGGATGTTGGACCAGACGGCCTCGAGAGGTCCTCTCCAACTCTAGGGAACCTGCTTTAGCTTGAGGTGGGAAGTGTTGGACTAGATTATCTACAGAGGTCGCTTCCAACCCCTATGTGTCTGTGATTCTGTATATACATACATATATACAAATACTTACATGTGGGAAGAGGCTGATGATCTCCCCTTTCCTGCTCTACTTCCGCGCACAGCGGCCAGACCTAGATGTAGCAGCAATGTGGACGAGGAGTACAGAGGAAAGCAATAAAGATTTTGCTGCTTCATCATCTGATAGAAAATGTTCCCTACATAAAGAGATACTAATCCATGGCATAATTTTCCCCATCACATTCTCCTCCCATACTTCTACTCTGTAAAGGAAATAACAGACAAGAAGACGCCACAGACACTCACAATCAGACAGGACTTAAGAAGGGTACCCGGGAATGATTTCACTTTCATTTCCTCACTTAGGATGGGTGGATAAGGACAAATGTGGCCAAAAGAAAGACAAAAATAAAGTGTCAATGTACCTGGGCCAAAACGAGACTGATTTCCATGTCACGCTGGCACACAGCGTCAGCATGGTTCAGAAGTTATTTTGTGTCACTACATTTGGTGTCTCATTTCTGCAGCTACAACTGAGAAAATATGCAGTTGAACTACAGAACACGCTAGGTTCCCAGCAAGGTTTGGCACTGAGCATAAGACAGCATGTTGGCACAGCGCCGACAGCAGACTATGTTTAACAACTAATGATATATATTACCATAGTCCTGACACTAAAAACACATATCTAGTGCCAGTCATTCTGTTGCCATTTAAATTCATATACGTCTTGGGGTGGTTTCCATCCATGCTGGCAGCCAAAATGTAATGAATAAGGAGGCTCCATTTTGTAGATAAATAAAAGCAAATGTGGGATGTACCTAAATGGATTTGACAGATTGTAGGAATCATTTAAAAATATAAAACACAGAAATGCTGGCATTATCCAGAATGAGAACAAGAATTCATGAATTAAAGGCTGTTTTTTAGAACAGAAAAAAACCAGAAGTGTCATAGATGTTCAATTTACATAGTAATAAAATAACAAACCCTTCATGCTTAATGTTCATTTAGTGCCTTTTCACTTCGAAAGTCCTCATAAAATCAGGGCAATGAAGGAGCTTGTGTCTTCTTGCATATGAAACCAGCACATAACTAGGAGGAGAGATAGCAAAAGATGTTGAAGACCATATCCCAAACTGTGAAAGAGCTTTGAAATTCACCTCTCTGTAGTTCTCCCCTAAGACTCCTAGCATTCCATCCTATTATGCAGCACTTAGCACTCTTCTCAATATCCACTAAGAATCCTCCACTTGTTATTGGCATGGTTCTGTAACTAAACATACTAGAAAGGTCAGTCTAGAAAGGAGGTATTATCTTATGAAAAGATTAACTGGAAGGCCTTTTTTAACATATATAATTTTGCTTGCTTCCTAGCAAGTGTGCCATATTTAAAGGACTACCTGTTTGGACAACAAATGCCATTTACACAGCTCAATAACAAAACCAGAAAAGTAATAAAATAGAAAGAGAGTAAATAATCTACATAGATTTGAATTTTTGTTCAAGAAACAAAACACCTTGAACAACAGTGCCAAAATTACCAATACTGTTTTTTTGTTGTTGTTGCACTCTTTCCTTCTTTTATTCCTATTACATGAGAAACAGTGAGCAGCTTTCAGCATAGAGTTTATACAGTGCATTGTAAAATTATGGAAGTGCAGCCTAATGCTCCTATTTCAAAAAGACAATCAAAATCTGCACCAATGATGTCTAGCATTTCAAAAGCCTGTCTTGAATATGAGATATTCTGTATGTTGAGATTGTCTCCTTTGATGACTAAGGATAGAAAAGAAAACCAGTAGTAAAGAAAAATAATTTAGGTGAATGCACTTGTTTAAGGGAACAAAAGCATATATAAAGAGGAAAAAACTTGTAGAAAATATGTATTGAATAGAAATCTTGGAACTTTATAGCAAATACTGCTTTCAAGCACTATGTCACTTACTTATAGAGTGCCAAACTTGTACAGAGGAATGAAAATGGTCTGTGTTCCTTTACATTGATTGTATTCATTTTAACTGTGCTCAGTTAGCTTTTTCTTGAAAGAGTATTGGACAGTTTGGCACTTGAAGGACATAAAAGTGAAATCTTGGAAAACTGTTAAGAAAGGTGCAAAGCAAACACCTTGTATGCTTGTAGCATGACTTGTTCATTTTACAGATGTAAATATTACTTTAATATCACTATAGCAAAATAATATGCTGATAAAAATTTAAATATCAGTATGGAAATTGCCTTCATAGATTATAATTAAGAAAGATAAATATATATAACAAAATTATTTTAAGTTATATCAAAGCCATGTGGTTAGAAAAAACTCCAAATAATATGGCAGAAAAGACTTCAAGGATTTGAGCTTTATCATTCTCACAAAAAAGCAGAAAAATGTCAGAATTAAGTTTATGCATGAGAATTGTGGAGATATTTAATAAACTAAACTTGAATTCCACATTAGTTCCCCCAAACACCTTACAACGGTATATGCCTGTCAATAGGGTTGCTCAGCTTTTTTTTTTTTTTTTTGAAATTCAGACTGCTTTAATGGCATTATATGTGGGGCATCCAAAAATCATAAACACTTTAAAGCACGAGCCTTTGTAGAAAATGTTGATTAGAAATAGCGATGGGATTGTGAATACTCAGGGAACCTCTTGCAGATGAAAAGAGACAACACCTGAACAGGAAGTGACTTTTTAGTTTACTGTGAAAATTATTCATTAATACAGAATTAATTAATACTATGAACTGGAAGCACGCAAGTGAAGAAAATCAGAAATTATTTTAGTTGTATGCACTAAAATGGAATTGAAAGTATTTATATTAATATGATGATGTACCTGCGTTCTAACTGTAGAAAAAAACACTAACTCTCAACAGGCACAGGCTTAAAATGTGTGAGCACTCCAGCATACTGTAGACTTGCTTTTTTTCATGCAAAGCGGGGAAAAATGGACAACATGAAGACGACATTCAAAAAATCATTATTTTTGCATTGTGTGTGGTGGGAAAAAAAAATCTTTATCCGTTCCTGGATATTCATGCACTTCTGCCAATGCAGTAACAAAATGGCGTTTGAAATCAGTAACATAGAGGTTTAGGTCATATCTATTGTGGCTTAACAAGGAATTAAAGAATAAATAAACAGCAGAGCTCTGTATCTCCTGGTCACACTGTACATAGAATATATACAGATTCTTACTCATTTAAAGAAAAACAAGACCAAAAAAAAGAAAACTATCTTGCAAGCACTGAAACGATGTGTTTACTGAATTAGCATATCTTCAAGCTGATACTGCACAACATTCAATTTCCATCCAGGCTCTGAACACAGAGCTAGAAATTATTCTGCTCACTTCTTTCTGCCGTCTATAGCAGTGCACTGCTATTACCTGACAGGATAAGGAAAGTGAATTTTCAACACCTCAAGAAGAGCACCCTGTGTAAAGGATCCTGACTCCTCTGTACGCTCTTTTATAATCACATGCATGATGACTATTATATTAATGATGCCTCCTTCAATAGGCTCAGAGTATGAAAATGCATTTCAAAAGAATTAAAACATATGGAAAGCTATTATGAGGAAAAAATAGTAGGAAAACAATCCTTTCTCCCTTTGCATCCCTTCATTGTACATTCAAATCCAGTAAATCTATTGTTAGCACCACAAGTACCTCTAATAATATGAAGAGACTGCTGACTTCACTCATTCAGATCACCAGAATTCACCAGTAATCACAGCAAAAAATACGATTCCTCAGACTGTAAAGATCTAGCACCAAAGCACAAAACATCAGCACCTGCACCTGGCAACAAAAAGCCAGCATTAAAGAGACCATTTCAGTGGCATAAATGTGTGTTTCTTAATATACTTTCAGAGAAGTAAGTTTTAATAAGACAAAAATAGCAGGACAGTTAAAAGGCTTAACTTGGTTTGTCTTGGATCTCATTTATTAGAAGGATCGATCTTATCTTCTTAGAAGTATGTCCTTAGTATTGTAGCAGGATATAACTAAAGGCCTCCTATGTTATTTTCAGACACACTCCTCGTAACAGTAGAATACTATATGTCTTACTGCTATTAAATGAGCTCCCACTGATCTGAAATTTCATTAGGCTCATGAACTCCTCCAGTTGGCAGAGAAATTACATTTTCTGATTTCTAAAGCTGCATAATGAATCATGACCTATTCCTTCCCACTGCCTCCTCAAAATACCCTTCTGTTGGCTAATCTTCACCATATTTTCAGTTTTCTCACAACACTCACATCGATATTTGTACACACACTGGTAATATTACAGAACATTCTTTCTTTCTTCCAAAGCTCAAGATATTTTATCTAGGCTTCCATGCAGCCATTACGTGCAAAAGCAGCAAAGAAAAAAGCAGTTTCACATCACGTCTCCTATCTTTGACTAATCTGCAAACCACCCATTTTAATGACTTCTCATAAATAATTCAATTTCTAATTATGCTATAAGCTCCCTAACCCAGAGAACAATAAGGAAAGACAGAAGGGTAGTGGACAGCTTGGGAAGAAGTACATATGTCAGGTCAAGTAATGCCTACAGAACTGAGCTACTCTTACTAAGCTACTCTGCTTATGCCAGATGCTCCAGCTTCCTAAACCTTGAAGTGTTTCTCTAATCAGTAGGGTAAGATTACATGTGAAGTTGGAGCTGGAAACAAAAATTCTCAAATCCACTTACTTACTTCTTATTTTCCCTGTTACAGAAGCTGCAGATGTAAGGGAGCCCTACTAATACCCTTGCTCATGCTCCATATGACTTGCCCGCTCAAACTACCTCCTCATGGTTATAGGATGACCCCCAGCACCTGCATGTTGCCCTGGCCACAAGGAAGGGGATAAGTCAGCCCCAGCAGAACCTTTATTTTTGATTCTTGTCCCTCACTTCTCTTCTTTGAACTCCATGCTAAGGGCTAGGAAATCAAATATTTGCAATGCCTTTTTCCCCTACAACCTGTTGCCAGAAGAGGTAAGATAGGAACTGCCCTTCTGCCCTCCTACAGGCAACATTCTCATTCCTTAACCCACAGAAGAGTGAGCACTTCAATAGGAAGCCATTAGTTATTGTCACATGAATGACACCTGACTTTATCCAGAATAGAAGCGCTCCCTTGGCACCCAGGTCTCACTTTTCTACTGCACAAAACATTGCCGCCAAATCAGCCACTAGCTTCAGAAATTTCCCCCTCATCTTTCTTTTTGTTCTAATCAAAATGCATCTGCCATACAAAAAGCTGGTCAAGGTACAACTGACAGCACATAGACAGCTGAATGATCTCCTCCTACCTACAACTATTTTTTAATTGCAAGGAGGACTCTCAATACACATCTGAGCATCTGCTCATTAACAATACAGCACTACTTCTACTGACACTTCCTACCCCTCCTCCTCACCAGTCTTTTAACAACTATTCCTAAAGCACTTGCAAATTGCAAACTGTCTGTGACCTTTGGGGTTAGATTTCTATTGTGCATATTAATACATTTCTTTCTAAAAGTTGCTTAAAAAATAATGAGCAATCCACACTCACTATGGCTTTTGTCCAAAATCCATGAAATTTATTTTGAATGGCAGCTATTTGGTTTGTCTTGATTCCTTCCTGAAACATTATTATATATTGATACCATATACAGAGCTTGTGGGTTTCCACATTTCCCATTTTAGAATTCAGCATACAGAATTCAGCCCACACTGCTACGCAGGCCAAAGCTCATTGTGTCCAATCTGCTGCAATGGTATTTTATGCAAGATAATGATACATTGCCAGAAATGTATTATTTAGTTAGTAATCAGAAGGGAATGGGAATTGCCTGCAGCATGGAATGCAGTGCATCTGATTTAAGAATCACAGTTCATCTGAGATCACATATTTTGACTTCTCTTGTTTATTTTACATCCAAATACTGCAGCAGTTAAGAAAAGCCAGAAAGTTATGCAGGTTGGTTTTCTTTAGTCTTGCAGAATTCTGTGATATATATGGCCTATCACCATAGTAATTGAAGCTGTATCTAAGCTGTTGACAAGGAACATTTCCAAGTGCTTTGATGTAGGCATGTATCCTGACCGGCACTGATGCCAAACCTACATGCATGTTGCTGTTATATCACCTACAAATTCTTAGGTGTCTGTGGGAAGGGAACGGGAGACACAAGCTAAAAGTGAATTGCATCACATGCATGTGCCCAGACAAGGTGTGGCCAACGTGACTGAATGCACTGATCACCAAAGCCTTGTAAAGTAACACAAAGAGTATTTTCACTTCAGACATCAGCTAATGCAGAATGAAAGCCATAGAATCAAAGAATGGCTTGGGTTGGAAGGGACCTTAAAGATCATCTGGTTGAAATGCTTGTATCTACTTGGCCTGTTTTTGCCCAGAAACATTCTGAAGCTGATACTCAGCCAGAGAACAGGTTACTTTCAAACAACATCCCTCTGGGATTTCTATGCAAGTAATATTATCAAGACACCCGATAATAAGAAAGTAGACAGACAAGTTTCAGTGTCACGTGCACCATACTGGTCGTTCCAGTATTTCATCTATGATCTCTTCTGAAAATAATGAACACAATAGAGGGGATATGTTCTAAGATTTCATTTTTCTACACTTCCAGGATAGTTGTAATGAATTAGGCAGAAGATACTACAGATAAGATAGCTAATTTCAGCTGCTTAAATATAAGATCTTGTCTGAACAAGTTATCCATGCTCCTTCTATGGAAAGAGAAGGCACTTTGAGATGCCTTTGAGATGCCCTGGAGATCTCTCTCTCTCTCTTCCATTTCTTAAGGGGAAAAAAAGTGCAACAGATTTAGAGGAATACCTTCTTAAGCAACTTTAGGTCAGCTGAACCTTTCCATCTAAATAATTAGACTGAAATCACACGAGAAATCTGCAGCTCAAAAAAGCTCACATATAAACATGTGCTTCTATATTTTAACATTATTCCACTCTCACACAGATTTTATTAGGAATCTTCATAAGCATAAAATTATCATACAGCATACTTGGTTCTTTTCCAGTCCAGAGCCCAAATGAAAGACAAGAGGAAAAAAAACAAAATTAAAAAGAAGTGGTTTAAAATTATAAATATTTTATAACAAATTTTAGAATATGTTCAAGAATATCAGGGTTACAAATATAGTGCATATCAGATGGTTTTTACTGGGCTGTAATCTTCACAGATACATATGGTAAACGCTCCAAAGCATTCAGAGTCTGTGTTCTTGCAGAAGAACTAAATGAGTGCATTCCCACTGTCATGTTTTGAGAACTGGCAATGCCTCAAGCCAGTAAGTATGTCTGACTCGGAGTTTGTATATCTTGTCATGCAGTCCTAAAGACTGAGATTTAGATCTCAATCTGCCAAAAGACATAAAAACTTGGCAAACATACTCCCTTGACAAAAAAAATACCTTCTTCATTCTAAATTTCAGAAAAAATGGATTGAAACTGAAAGCATCAGGTATTGTTCTTTAATTGTATGGTACTTTCTGTCTAAGACTGACTATCAGAAACATCAGAATACATACGGATCTGTTCTGAACAGTGAGAGACCTGTTATGCTTTACATAAATTTCAAATCCTCCATCCTTCAATTTCCCTTGATTAAAAAAATAATTTTGCAGTAGAACAGATTATTTATTTTATGTAAATACACAGGTTTGATCTGACAGAACATGTTTTTCAAGAAAAGTCCCACCAAAGAAACTTCCTGGGACTTTGTGAGCTACTGTAGTGCATCAGTTCTGGAAGTTCACTACAGACATCATTCCTGTATTGTTGCACAAGTAAACATGAACTTTGGACGCCAGAAGTCTTTGATACAAAGCTCAATGACTGAAGCAGAACATAAATACTAAGTGGCTGAAAGACTGTGCTTTCTTGTTCAAGTTCCTGTAATCTCATTACCAGAATGCTAAAGAACGTTATTTATATTAATGTTAGATACAGAGAATACAGTGAAGTCTGTGTGAGTTACCCTCCTCTGTGTGAACTTGCATGGCAGGCTTCAGAGCTGGTGTTTGCATTTGGCTGATTTTCCACATAGCTCTAGGTTACATAGCGCTGAATTCTCACCATCTGTTCAGAAGACACAAGCTTTAAATGGCAAAAGCTTTACTTTAACTTTTTCAGATGGTGAGAGAGAGTGCAATACCCTGTAGACATGTATCTAAATCAAATTATCTCTCTTCCAAAAATCTCTCTTACTTTTTCATCTAGGGTGAAAACAAACTATTAAAGACAGATTGAGAGCTTATTTACTCATATGCACTAAGGAAACTGGACCCCAGGTAACTTTTGAAGTGGATAAGTAACATTTTGTTTCACATCTATCCAGAGAGAATTAAAGTAGGCCTAGTTAACATGGCTATAATTTGATATATATTTTCTTAATATTATTGCTTATTATTCTGAGTCTTTTAAGGCAATAAACCCTACAAAAAGTAAACCTAGAAAAAGAGCATATTTCCCCTACTAGCAAGAGCACACACGGCTTCCTGGCCATCATCTCCCTAGTCCCTAACAGTGTTTACTGAGGACAGGATCCCACTGGGGACCGAAGAAAGCCCACAAACCACTGGCCAGAAAATCACTTCTCTGTTGTGAAAGCCTTGTATCAAGGCTTCCTGGTTCTGAAAGAGCTAACGGGTGAAAATATAACCAAGAGCTATCTAATGGTCATTTCAATTTCTGCAAACATTACAGAAAAACATCAATATTTTCTTAGAAGTTTACCTAAAAATTGAAAAATAAAAAAAGGAGCGTTTTACTAATAAATACATTGAAAAATGGATGAAAGATAAAATGCATCAGAAAAAGGAATAGAGAAACCAAAACTAAGCAACTGAATTTTAAAATGTTGTTATTAATTCATTTATGCAAAATAAACATAATGTACACTAAAACCCTAAAGCAGATCCACAGGATCTGGTATTATAGTTTCTTGGCCCTTCTTTAAATGTGGAAGCCGCAGAACCACGTGATAAGACAGTCATAATAAAAAACCAAAATGTCATAAAGTTCATTCGTTGTTCCAAAAGTGAATATTATATATGGAGTGGCAAGATGACTATAAAAGCAACACAAAATAAAATCTGTAAGTATTAATTAGATTAACACATAAAAAGAGAGTTGTGTAACAGAAATAAGTGTGTCTGATCTCTGTTCTCTAGTGACAGCAACAAGACCTGAGGGAACAGCACAGAGCTGTGTCAAGGGTGGGCTAGGTTGGGTGTTAGGAAAATGTTCTTCACCAGAGGGTGGTGAGCATGGAACAGGCTCCCCAGGGCAGCGGTCACAGTACCAAGCTGCCGGAGTTCAGGAAGTGTTTGGACAACGCTCTCAGACATAGGGTTTGAATTTTAAGTATTTGTGTGTGGAGCCAGGAGTTGGACACGATGATCCTTGCGGATCCCTTCCAACTTGGGATATTCTATGGCTCTACAGTTCTATGAGCTGTGACCTATGAGCCTCTGAGGTGGGTGTTCTACTTCCAGCCAATATTCCAACAGGCCTCAAAACTGGAGAGATATTTCATCTCTCCAAAGACCACGAGTGTCTATCTGTGAATTATGAAAAGGCTGTCAGAATAGTGCATGTTGATACAGGGACGTCTGAGAAATCCCAGGTAAATCAATTCTGATTTTAATTTAATGTGCAAACTAAAGAATATGCACAAAATGATGTGTATTCACTGAGAAACTGTTATAGTATATTGGGAAATAATTAATTCTCACAGCTTTGCATGTGCTTAAGCCAAAAAGTGCATTAAAAAGTGTATGCATATCTTTCAAATCAAATGAACAAATTAACGGCTACATTTGTAATCCACAACCACATTCATCATCTGCTGAGCCCTGTGCCATCAGAATCAGAGTCCATCAGTAGGCATCAGCATTTGGAAGAAAAACAACTTCCTTTTTTCTCAGTCCTCTAATTGGTGTCTAAACAGTTCAGACTGCAAGCTGAAAGGCTTAAGTTGAGCCTTCCTTTGCCTGCTAGGATGGCCCTCATATCTTCTGACATTTCAGAGCTCATAGAGTGACCAGAAGCCTCATAAAACTGTCTCCTGCTTTATGCTCCCATCCATTTTCACAGTGCAATGCACTCACTTTTCTCACAACAATAACCTACTAATGTTAATTCCTCCTGCATCCATCTTCTGTTGCCTCCTGCATCAGCCATATTTTGACAACTGGCTGCAGCAATATGCAGAACCCAGTCTTGACATACAAAGCACTACTCTTGTCATGTTATTCAGTACAACATCAGAAAAGAAGATACTTGAAAAATCTGTAATTCAGGCATGAAATCTTTAATCAGATACCTGAGTTCACTGCAGGATTAAGGGACTTTGTTTTAGAAAAATAATGTCATTGTCATAGATTTCTAAAAGAGTTACCAACATTTTCCTCTCCTCAATCTATTCCTTCAGTAACCAAACACTTCAAAAGACCTTATTTTCATGAGCTTGCGTAGTCTCCATTAGCATTTGGAATGTATATATAGGTATGTATAAATGTATAAGTATACATACATCTATATGAATATACATATATATATTCTATTACCTTTAAAATATCAATATTGACAACACTTAAATGTAACAAAGAATTCAGTTTCATCACTAAAAGTTCTAGTTTTAATCTTGTTTAGTTTTACTGCATAATCCTACAACTTAGCCTGCAGCTAGAAGATATTCACCTGGATGCTCTTGTCCTCCAGCCGTGAATTTCATTTGAGAAATATTAACAAAGACTCTGAAACTTCTGCTATGAGCTGGAGTGGGACTACACAGTTATAAAGGTTCCGTTTAGATTCAAAATCCATGACTTTTTTCCTGAAGTGCAAAATCAAATATAAAATCTATTCTTACTTACCTTATGGAAGAGATGACAAGTTCAACTCTGTACTCAAACAAAAGGAAATCTTGGGTGAGTTCACAAATTAGAGCCTATGATATATCTATCACACTCTTTTTTTTGAAATCTGTATTTGCTGCTGCTACAGTTTGGCTAGCTCTCATGTACCATAGACAGGAAGGGTTTTGAGTTAGGTGCAAAATAAAAGTTGCCCTGTTAACTTTATATTTAATAATCTCATTTATTAATAACTTTGGTGAAGCTGAAGTAAGAACACTTGTATTTTGTCGTCAAGTTCCAAGCTACATATCCCCAGTGACACCCTGAGAACAAGCATAGGGTGTTCTCTTACCTTCGCAGTTCGAAATTGCTTTTGTATTCTTACATGGAACAAAATGCTTTATCAATAATTTAAATAACAAAGACTGCTGGGCATTAATTTACAATCAAAAGAGTAAAGGTTGAAGCTTAGTAAAATTGATTGATGCTGCACTAGCAACAGAATACCATTCTACTTCATTACTGTTGCTTTATTTTAAGATACCATGATCAGTGGTGCTGAGGTGAACTCCAGGTCCTAGAAATGTAACAAAGTATACAGCTAGAATTCTCTGTAGAAAGTGGTCAGATCACAGCTATGTGTGAACACAGACCAGTACTGAACAAGAATAACTGTTCCTATCCAATATTTCATGAGAGCAACAAAATTAAAAAGAAGAAAAAAGTCACAGAATTTGTCCCAATGTGCTCTCCAGCATGAGTAGCCATGCATAGCATCAAACTCCTGTAATGCTTGGAACATGGCATGCTAACGACTCAATTTTATTAACAGAACTAAAAAACACACAATGAACAACATAGATATCTCAGAAACAGAATCAGGGACTGAAAGTTTTGTTCATCACACACACACAAAAAAAAGGGGGGGATTGTGAACAAAAGAAACGCATTACAAAAGTACAGAAGAGAAATTCTGTAATCTAAAGGATAAGTATTGAAATCAAAAGTAAAGAACCATTGGGATGCATTGATAAGGAAGTTAATTCCAGTCTAGCCTGCTTTGGCAAGTACAGGGAAAGAAGGCAGGGTTTTTTCTTTGCCAGGATATTCTTCAGTTCAGTGATATCACCAAGAACAAGAATGACAACTGCAAAAATTTTCAGTGAATGAGCATGAATCAAGGAGGCCAAACAATACGTATTTTTATTCTCTATAAATTCCTACATATCTATTGAAATGTAGCCCAATGCATACCTCTTTGCAGTATTTATTTTCTTAAATTCTGTCAAAATACAACTGCTACTGAACAATATTGTTACAGTGTTTGGTGCTAATAGCATCTTAATCAGCTGTGGAAATGAAGCAAACGGTACCTTGAAAAATGTCCCTTGTATCCATGCAAAAATAATAAATCTTTTGCTTATAAGCTCTTCAGAAAAAATAAATATGCTCATTCCTTGTTCTTATTAATTGTTGAAAGATCTAGGATTCTGCCTCCTGTACCTCACACCTTTTCTTCAGAACTTCTTTGGACTTCCTCTCTCCGTGGGGATTTCAAACTCTTTCCTTCCCAAAAATCAAAAAATCAGAGTGAAAAAAAGAATAATCATATATTGCTGGAAAGGCAAGAGAGAGACTGCTAGGCTAACAGGGAGTAATCAATGGCTTGCCATCTAATTGGTGGCTGGTAACAAGCAGAGCATATGGGGGTCAACAATGAGCCCAATATTGTTCAATATCTTCACTGACAAACTGGATGATGAAACAAAGTATATCCTCAACAAATTTAAAGGTGATACTAAGTTAGGCAAACTGCTTGACATGCTGAATATCAGAGCTTCAACCCAAATAGACCTTGAGAAACGTGAGAACTGAGTCAAAAGAAACATCCTCTGGATAAAAAAGGACAAAATTCTATATCTACAATGGGATAATCCCATGCATCAACAACATTCAGGAACTGACTGGCTAGCACCCTGCAGAAAAGTACTTGGGGCAGAGGCCACACCAAAAATGAGTCAACACTGGATTCTCATTGCAAAGCAGACAGAACATGCCTCAGCTGCACCAGGAAAAATGTGGCCAGTGGATTGAGTGACGTTCTTATTGTCTGCACAGCTGTGGTAAGGCTGCATCTTGAATATTGTGTCCACCTGAACTCTTCACAGTTCAGTAAAGACATCAAGAAATTAGAAAGGGTTCAAAAGAGGGCTACTTGGATGGATATGGGCCCAGAACATGTGATCTAGAAGGAGAAGCTGAGGTTATTCTGTCCAGTAGAGGAGAGACTAAGTGTTCATTTAGTAGAAATCTACAACTGTTTGCAGTATTGGCAGACAATACAACAAGGGTCAGTGACCACAAACTGTAGTTTTAAAAGTTCAGGGGAAAATGCTCACATATAGAGTAGTGCAGCTCTGAATCAGGTCACCCAAAGAAGCTCTTGAGTCTCCATCTTTGAAGATTTTCAAGGCTTGGCTAGGTAATGCTACAACTGACCTTCGTTCTAGTGCTGGCAGCACTCCCACTTGAAGCAGTAGCCTGAATTAGATGACCTCCAGGGGTCTCTTCCCATGAAAACTTCCATGATTTGATAGTCGCTGTGACATGGATGCAGTTGGCATATGGCATAATTATTTAATATATAAATTATTCAGTCTGAAGAACAGCCAAAATGTCTGTATTTCAAAACAGTCTTTTGAAAAACACAGTGTCCTCACTCTCTGCACTCTGGGAGTGGCATAGAGATGCAAATAGGACAGAAGGGGAAAGAGTAATAAGGGAGAAAAGATTCAGACTGTCTGGGTTCAAAGTATGGCAATATCTAGGAAAATAAATAGGGAAAAAATAACAGAAGGCTGGGAAAAAGGCAAGAGATAAGAGAAGCCAGCTGGAAGAGTTGGAACTGTTGATGAAAGCAGATGGAAGGAAACCTCTGGAGGTTCCTCCTGCTCATGAAGACTCAGGCTAGGATGAGCAGCATAAAAGAGAAAGGCAGGACTTTCCATGCTGAGAAACAAGAATGGAATGAAGAGGCAAGCTAAGGTGGAAAGGATTAAAAAAATAAGGACAAGTAGAGCAGAAACGTAAATGGCAATTATAAATGGCGGTAATTAGGCAAAAGATTGTCTACATAAAAGACCAGATTTTGCTTTATAGACCTAAGAAGATGTAAGAGACCAATGGGAAACTTGACTCAACAACTCGGGCTAGAGAGGGAAGGTGAGGGAGCAGACTGGGTCCTGCAGAGGCAGGGCAGCAAGCTGTTCTACCCACTTCCTTTTATGGCAGCTTACTGAGGAGGGGGCTGCATGACTTTACAGAAAACTCTTGAATCTTCTGGAACCCCGAGTTGGGCAGATACAGGGGAATTGCCACTCCAAGGGCGGTCTCTGACCATCAAGGTTATATAAAGGCAAGCACACATGTTCTGCCTTTGTCGTCAAACCGCCACCTGCACTGGTCAACCTGCCACCCGTGGATGAAGCCTCTGTCAACACACCACCCACCGAAGAAAACTCCAGCTCAAGGCTATCCGAGGATGTGGTGAAAGCCTATCTCTACCGCTTTTCTTTTCTTTCTTACTTTTTCTTTCCTCTTGATCTCTTTTCATTTTCTTTACTAGTCATAGCCTAAATTTGCCTATAAGTAAGGCGCCTGTGCCAAGGTGCCTGTTTATCCATAATGCTTTTTGTGGTTGTTGTTAGGATGTTGCCCAATTTTGCCTCGAAATTGTGGACCAATTGTGGTCGTTGAAGTAAATAAATTCTTTTGTATCGTTCCTCTGAGTCATTGTCTGACTCCGTTGCTCCCAAGACCCCTGCTGACCAGGGAGTGCCTTATTCAGTGGGACATCAAAGATTCACCTTTCTCGCACCCACCGAGTGGGACAAGACAGCAGAGTTCAAGATTCTTAATGATCTCTAAGCAATGATCTGCGTGAAGTAAAGTAAAATTCAGAGAGAGACAACCTGTGAGTGACTTCCAGAGGACTAACTGGTTTAAGAGACTGGCAGAAAAAGAAACTTTTTGTGGCACATGGAATCTGGTGCTTGAAGACAGGATTTGTCTATTCACCTTAAACGCTATCATGGTCATGATCAATAGCTCAATCAATAGCTTTCAAAAAAGACAGGACAAACAAAAAGGCAAGAAAAACACATAATTAATGTGTCAAAAACTGATATTGAAAAACAATTTTTACGTTTTGTCAGTAATGTAAATCAACACACTGATGCAGAATTAATAAAGAGCTACTGCTGGCTTCTAAATTACTTGTTTCGAAACTACTAATTGATCAGCAAGAATTTCTGAGTAAGTTAATCAAACAGAAAGAGTTTATTTTGGCTATGAAAGTCATGCCCTCAGGGAAGGCCACAGGTTCTAATATTTCCCACTGAATTCTTTGTATATAAGGTGGTTCAATTTAACTCTAAAATAAAGATTTTAGGGTGCATATTCTACCTCAATCTGTAGAAGACTCAATTTTCTCAAAGGTAAAAGAAAGCTGACTTTTAAATCAATATGGCAAAGAAGTAGCTTTTTTGTGCAAGTCTACTGTACACAATTTTTGAAGTGTACACTTCAAGGTAGAGTAAGGTTTGCAGAAAGTCTGCATCATTTTTTTTCATTAGTGAACCTGAAGTCACCTACCATGTCATCAAACTTCAGCTTTTCAAATTGCTTCTGACAAGATTTCAGTACTGTTGAGAAATTTACCACAAAATGTCCCCAGAAATGCCTCTGATGTTTTCAGAGGCACAGTACCATGTCATAATTTATTGTAAAGGTCTTTGAAAATACTGCTGGAGCTCTTGTTTTACTTTCATTTTTTTTCATTCTTCTGTTTTGCAGAAATAAAATCTACAAATTTGACTTCTATTTTTCTTCCAGTTGGATTCATCTGGCCGCATAGGTATTCCAGTGATGGAGCATCATATCTGCTACTGTCTTTTCACTCTCTTCCCTCTGCAGTCTTTACTGTCTCCTCTTTCCATGAGTTAATGTAACAGACTAAAACCTATAGCAGCTACAGATGAGGTGAGAGACTCAAAGGCCCAAATTAACATCAGATGATGCCCCATGTATCCAGCGATTTTTAATTTGTTCTAAATCTTTAACACTGAAGAGTTTTTCAGAACATCAGAGCACCAATTTTGTGATGATTCCTCTTGTTCATCAAGAAGCTTTGGCTAGTACCAGATTTCCAATTGGAGTTTTCTTCATTAACTCAGAATTAGATCTCAGATTAAGAAATGTTAACGCTTTGCTAATTTAAGAACTCATTTAATTTTTAAATTTCAGTCCAAAATGGCTATAACCACACACAATCGCATGTTTACAGAGAAGTTATAAAAACTGGGGGCATACATCTTGCAAACCAGCTGCTCTTGTGAGCTGCTCATGCATACAAATGAGACTCAAGACCACATATTCCCTGTAGTTTTGGCTCCAACCCAGAATTACTTCTACAGAAGCAGATCCTACTACTGGAGGATCAAATATGAATTGAACCAAAAAAAAAAAAGCTACAGTAATTAGATTCAGGGGTTGAGCTGAGCTGACATTAGGTATGGATCCTAACGTAAATGACATTTACTCTTTTCAGCATACAAATGCTTCACTGTCAATTCAAACCAATTAGCACTGTCTGGCTTTAAATGCTGCCTTTTCTCTCCTCTCCCTTCATCATGCATACTTTCATTATTTGAGGCTGGTCTCACAATTTGTCAGTCAAAAAAATCTTGTTAACAAATTTACCAAAGAGTAGAGATTTTTTTTACCCCCTAGTCTTCTTAACCTGATATGCAGTATTGCATATTTGTCCACAAAAAACATTTTTCCAATATTTGCTTCACAACAATCTTAAACAAAATAGCTAATATTAGAAAATAAAGGCTTCTACAATACACCCACATTTACGTAGCACAAAGGCATTTGCAATTGTTATTATTTTTAGATCTACCTTCTCATGCCTTCCAATGTCTGGTACAAAGAACAAGAAACAGTGGCAGCCCATTAATATCTCCTTTTGGGATTGTTCCAATGTAGGTTAGCATATGACAGAGAACTTCTATTATCTCTCTTAAAGACTGTAAAGAGAACACCTGTCTTCCACATACCAAACCCATTAGCGTTCCCTACCTGAACAGTCTGTGAAAATTGACAACTTGTTGAACTGATTTTGCTGCCATCTGATGTATTCTCACAAAGTGAACTTCTCGTCTGTTTCTCCAGAAATGAAAAGTTTTTCGCCAGCATTTGCATCAGAAATTTGCAACCAACTCATTGTGGCAATGACTCTTCTGATTCCATTTCTATGTTTTTTCCTTGTCCCTCCTACATTTTAGCAGTCTTTTAAAAAAAAATGCTTATTTTTGGCTCGCAAATTCTCTATTTGTGTACTTGCAATTTCTGTAAGGATTCATTCCTTTCATATTATGTTCATGCATGCTTTCTGAAAGCAAACAGTACTGGTAAATGATTGATATTTATTAATATGTAGGTAAATGCTTAATCCTAAAGAAAATTTTGTAGAATGAAAGCTACACACTTCTATCTTGATAGTTTCTATAACTTTCCACATTTGTGGTAAACACCAGGTTTTCTACACTACTCCATATCCTCCCCTTACAAATTGCAAGAAATAATGAAAACATAAAATGAAGCTTTCTCTTTTATTAAAAATTGGAGTATCTGCATTTTTTTTTGATTTCATGATCCAGTTACTAATGAGATAATAATACATTAAAAAGACCTTGCTGCTGCTTTGAAAATAGCAAGTCCTCTGTACTTGCTCTCTGCCATGTCCTATAATTTATAGGCTGTTAGGAAAAATCAGTGAATTTCATTTGAACACATCCTGATATTTGCCAGCTGAAGATTTAGCTCAGTAACTGTATCCCTATAGTGTGATCATGCAAACAACAACGAATCAGGCTTTAATAAAGGCATATTCTTAAACACAAGCACTACATAACATTTTAGTCACCAAGCAAACATTTCTCAATTGTGATGCCAATTAAGTGGCAATGTAAACCCTACTGTTTTAATTAAACATGAGAACTTACAAAGGACCTCCAGTGAGAGACTTGTATCTCTCAGAACAGCTTTCTGAAAAGTGGTGAATGCAATACTTTTGGATGCTTCCCAGAATGCCCCAAAGTTAACATATCCCCTTTTTGACATAGTCATTTGGAATGCAAAGAGCCACCCCAAAAAGATGAGCCAGCACAGACTGTCTGTTGTTGAATGCTTCCTTCTTAACTCTTCTGCTCTTCTGGATAGGATTGCGCAGCTTGTCACGTGAGGTAAAAGAGCATTTCCCCTCAGGTTCCTATCCAGATCCATCATTCCTGCAAGGAGTTGTATCATTATCCCAGGAAGGGGTGCTTCTGCAGAGAACCCATGGCCTCTGTGTGCTTTTTGTACTCACTTGAGTGAGACAAGTACCATCTAGCTGGGTTTAACACTGTCATTTTCACTGAGAACCTGTAATTATCTTCCAAAGGCGACACTTCAGTCTGCTTAACTGATGAAAGGCCAAAGACTCTCAATGGCACAAAGTGACAAATCACAGCCAGCTAGGAGAATATCTCATCAGAGCTGATTCACATAAAGACACAGCATTTAATGGCATTTGCACAGTACGGCAGTTTAATGTCCTTCTGTGACTCTAGCTCCGTAGAAGTACGCCATTTGTTTAAACAGTTCTACTTTATTCACTCATTTAATATACAGCTAGATGTCCACGGCAAGTCTGATTATTTTCTCATAACATTGTACAAACTTTGCTGCTCTGGACTCACTGGACTGCTCTTATGATCAGCAGTGGGAATTGTAGATGAGAGATGACGTTTGTATAAGGTGATTAGTATTTCTTGTATCATCTTCGCTAACAGACAAATTTTGCAGTACAAATTTCAGGAGCATAAACAGTACATTATTTGTTTTATGATGGGAAATAAATCACATTAGGTTTATATAGCCTCTGCCCTTTGAAAACCAAAAATGTTTTTACAGACTACTGAAATATAAGTACTTCCTGCAGCAGAAAATGTTTTGAACAGTACATAACACACTATGGCACTATAGTTTAAGGTAGAGACAGAAAAGGTGAAAGATACATCTTCTCATCCAGAATTGCAGTAATTTTTTTACTTGTTAAGCATGATATAATTTCCTACAGTGGAATTTGTCTTCATTGGCCACATTAAGTTACTGAAGTGTCCTGGTCTCACAAAAAGTGCTCTGGGTTTAATGACTTAATGACTCCGAAAAGAAAAAAAATTTCTTTTTTTAGCTTTTGTCTCTTTGTTCTATGTCATAGAAAGAATTTACTTTTTATCAGTTACTTTGCCAAAACCTCTACTCCAACACCTGCAGCACCAAGTCCCAGATTTCACCCTTGATAAAAGTAGGCATTGTAACAACCAGTACTGACTGCCTGTCCTAGTTTCTAACAGAAGTTACGCTTCTCGTAGTGTCTAGTATGAATTTATCTTGTACCTCCGAGATACTGATAACATCCTGGCAGTGTTGAACGGAGCCGAGGACATAACTGACTTCCGCATTCCTCTGCCAGTGAAATAGTTAAGGGGGGCATAAGGAGCTGGGAACTGGGAGGGGACAGGACCAGGGCAGCTGACCCAAATTGACCAAAGAGCTATTCCATCCCATATAACATCATGTGATTGGTTTGTTGCATTTTCCGGGTTCCGTTCGTTACGGGAGGGGCTAGCCGGGAGGAAGGGTCACCAGTGGCTGTGAGCCCTTGCTCTGCGTATCCTCTTTGTGTATATATATATATATATGTACTGTTATTTCTTTTGTTCTCTTTACTATTTTAGTAAATAGCATTTATCTCAACCCACGCATTTTACTGCATATCTCTCTACTTCTCTCCCCCATCCCATTTGGGGAGGGGGGAGGGTGAGTGAATAATTGTGTGGAACTCAGCTATCTGCTGAATCAAACCATAACAACTGCCTTAGTAATACTCAGCAGCCAAGGCAAGTCTCTCTTGGTCTAAACACATCATGCATGGCTTTCTAGATCCGATGATCATCCCTGTCCCCAAATCTCTTTTGAAGGGGCATAACACTGAAAGACATTTAGACTCGTTGACTCATCTGCACTGTTCCTATAAACTTCCTAGTGTGTACACAAAGAGATGCAGTAGAAACTTGAGTCCGTTCCTAAACTTTAAGCCTACAATAGTGCCCAGTCAATCACCTCCCTTCTTCTTGACTTAGACTGTTAGAAGAGTCCAGAGTGGATAAAGGCGTGAGAAGGAGACAAACAGAAAAAGTGAGATTGAGATTCATCTGAATGATCTATATCAGAGGCAGTCCAGCCTTTCTCTCTCTCATCTACAAGTGGTTGTCTAAACTGGACCAAATGAATCACAAAATAACCATGGAAATGGCTGTTTCTCTCCAATGCTTGCAGTTTGCTTAGGTAACTAGCTTACATGCAGAAATCTATATCAGAGAAATCAGAATTTCTTTACGTGAAAGTCTGATCAAACAGTCCAAACCTTCCATGGAAATGAGGTTCTAAATCATCATATATGCTTTAAGCTCTTACCCCAGCAAGAAGGATTATTCAGCTAACTACTTGTAAGGAAAGGACTGAAGCACAAATCCTGCTGTGCGGGCATTACATAGACATTTAAACTAAAACACATTCATGTTCCTAGTCACTAACTCCTAGAACTCCTAGAATCCTAGAACGTTTGTGTTGGAAGGGACCTTAAAGATAATCTAGTCCAACTGCTCTGCCATGGGCAGAGACATCTTTCATCAGATCAGATTGCTCAAAGCTCTGTCCATCCTGACCTTGAACACTTACAGGAATGAGGAATCCACAACTTCTCTTGTTCCAGTGTCACACCACTCTAATAGTGAGGAATTTCTTCCTTGTATCTAATCTCAATCTACTCTCTTTCAATTTAAAACCATTACTCTTTGTCCTATCACTACAGGCCCTAGTAAAAGCATCCTACTCTTCAATGAAACAAATTATATCAAGATTAGTAAGCTCCACTGATTTGTGGGCACAAATACCTTAGTGTGATGTGAAAACTTCTTTCACAATATTCCAGAAAACCTGAAATCAATCCATTGTGTAAGTACTAAAGGTGAACTGAATATAAGCCTACCTGGAGTCTTCATTGACAAATTTTGGTGCTTTGTGTCTTTAGAATATTGTTAATGTATTTCTGTGTTCCTATATTTTAAAATTTCCAATAGAATTTTAACTTCAGCTCCAAACCAAGGGCCTTTTGTTTTCCTGAATATAGAAAAGAAATGAATCCAAGAAACAAGCCTGAGTAATTAGGTCTGCCTAGAATATGGTCTCCCTCGAGGGACTAATATGCCCACTGTTATGAAATATAAAATCATAGAAACATTTATCCGTAGGAACTGAAGTCTTATAGCATCAGTCCTCACTTCAGAAATCAATAAAAGACTATGATGTTTAATATTTCATTGCATCTTCTTACACTGTCTTTCTCTGTTTTTACTGAGTTACTAGCTTTTAGTAAGTCACAAAATCCAGACAAGCAAAGATAGGATTTTAAGCAGTATTTTAGTCTCTGTTACTGCAGCTTTGTTATAAACTGTAACAGAGAGGAATTTATCAAGGGTCCTGCCTAGTAGATGGCAAATTAGGCCTGCAGTCTTCACCTCTTCAAAATATGCTTCCTCTTCAAAATATGTTTACTGAAAAAAAGACCTCACTGGCTGTCTGATGGCTGCTGCTAAAGAGGTCAAAAGCTTATTAATGTGCTAGAGGTTCTCTTACCCCTAAGTTAATGAAATTTACTGTTCTGACAAATGAGACAAAATAGGTGATGCGGTAGTACTTTTTTCATGACAGATTTAGGTTTTAGTCTTTATATATTCAGTTAGATTTAGTGTTTTGCCATATCAAATTACAGTGACATATACAGAATATCCGTATCCTATAGGCAATGTATAAAACTAAGTTTCCTTCCCAATTCCTAATTGAGAAACACCAATACAGAGAAATCTCTACTCCACACCAACACAAAGCAATCCTTTCATCCTCTGCCATGAAGGCTACATGAGCCAAGTAAATCAGTGTGCTATGTGCCCACTTCTCTTTGTGATGTGGAAAAGGTAGTTTGTTAGGGTGCCAGTTTGTCAGTGCCATATTTTCAACTGTTCTCTGTTGCTGTTCTTCCTGTTCTACAGTCTTCAGTTAAGTTCCTTGGTTGCTAATCCACAGGGAAACTGTCCTACAGTCTTCTCTCCCACACTACAACAGAAACTACTTTGCAGTCTATTCTCACCCATCTTCTGACTCAAACCAACCTCTCTAAAATTTATGGACACAGCCTCAAGTCTGTTTTCTTTCCAAACCCAAAATTCCCAACCTAATCATAAAAGCTTTATACCTGTAATGAAAAGTTAATAAAAAATCATTTACTGATCAATTATAAAAGACAGAAGATGAGAATCAAGAGAACTGCAAATATGGACAAAGTAATCAATTTCTAGTATGTTCTCTTCTTTCCCTTTCACCTTTTTGATCTTGCCTATTTCAAGTCTCATTTTGTTCTCCTTGCACACAGTTTAAGTGTTGCTTCTGCCTGAATCCACTTCTGCTGTTTCTACACTCTTACAGTTTGTTCTTTGTTTTCAGCTTATGTTTCTGGCCTCTCTTTTGTGTATCTTCTGTCCCTTTATGGCAGTTTGTAGACCCATGAGACAAATTTTAATTATACTTAAATTGACATTGTTATATAAAATCACTCTTGTGTACGGATCGGGTGCTCTTGTTGTTTTGCCATGGAATTCTTTGTTTACTGAGATCCAGTGTTAACAAACTAAATCTAATGTATTACTTTTATAAAAAAAAAGACTACAGATTAAACTCCTCTATAGAACAAAAGGACACAGTATGATATTTTCTTGTAATTTCTTTAATTAGCATCTTACAGTTGTTGGTATTGTCTGTGTGCACTCCATTCTTTTCATGACAATGCTGCTTTTGACTCCCATGAAGAGAAGGCAAACAAATTACCTGAAGGTCTCCAATATTATTAAAAGGCTTCTTCATTCCTAGAACCAAGATTTTTGCTTTAATTATGCAACATTCAAGGTTTTCACTTTTATATAATCAGATTGTGAAAAGCAATGGAGATTTGTTGTAGTGATAACATTTTTTTTTCCTTAAATTAATTAGCAGTTTGTATCATTAAGGGCTATCAGAAACCTAGAACTCATTCAATGTCATTTTCATAGGAGTGAAAAGTATTGTTCTGCCTCCACAGCACATCATTTTATAAGCTCATACTAAGCACAGGAAAAAAAAACAAATGTCTCCACATTTAGAAGAATATGACATTTCTCCCCTCTTGTTCTCTAAACCAAAGGGAAACTTTCAAATGATATTAACTTATTTTTCCCCATATCTACTGTGCAAAGTTATTTTGAACAGTGTGAAAAATACAAATGTTGTAGGATAGAAATTCAGTTCTCAGGCTGATGAATATCCATTTCTGTGTGTATTAGGCAAAACCACCACAGCGTGTTATCAGAACCACATTAAAAAAAAAAAAAAAAAGAGAGAGAGAGGAGAAAAATAAAGCAAAACAGTGAGAACAATGGTAGGCAAAAATAATAGGCTAGCAATACTGGCTTTGCTCTTTTTTACATGGAGATTAATTCTACCTCCCCTCCATCCAAACAAGAACGATGACATGACATCCCTTAGGGTAATCTGGGGCAGCCTGACCAATCTGCATGTGTCCCAGTGCAACACAGCTAGTCTAGCTCACAGGAAAAAGCAGAGAGAGGAAACACAGCCTGGCTAACAGAGAGAAGGACAAAAACATTAAAATGTCAGCTAATTTACAACTCGTCTACTACTCATTAAGCCTGCCCTTTACATACTGGTTTCTATTGTTGATTTTTTTTTCTTTTTCAGTAAAATATCACCTTCATCTGAGGACACTCACAATTAGCATAGATCCAATTTGTTTTTTGGCTTTCAGAACATGGCCTGGAGAGCAACTCCCCATGGCCTGCCATGCCAGTCAATTAGTGTATTGCAGTTCAGCATTCACTGATTTCCTTCATCCCTACCATCACTAGATGGCCCATGGCACTTTCAAAGAGCTTGATTTGCTATTAGCTAAATTTCTTACATGCAGGCAGATCCAGAAAGAATTTACTTCCTTTACACTCCTCTCTTTTTTCTTTTTTCTTTTTTTTAAATATGATGCAGTTGTTGCTGTGGCTTTCCCCCTGTGGATGTTTTCATCCCTTCTAATTCAAATAGCTGAATCCCTGCTGAACACTACTTGCTTGTGTTTGTGTGTGTGTGTTGCTGTCTGGTTCCGTTTTCAGACTAAAACATCTGTTCAATATGTTTCACTGCTCTGCCCACACAGTGACAAAAATAAATGTCAGAGAGGGATTGAAAATCAAAACTCTCAGCAGGAGTTAGCCCTGCTTCTCAGATGATAACACATGCCACAGGTAGTACCAGTGGTTTACAATATATTCAATGGCTCCATGCACTTATCCAATAAACATGCAATTTCAAATTGCTATTTTTTAATATTTCTGATATTGGCCCTTTTTTTCAGACTGTGTGTGAACTTTCTTACATGAGGATTTGCCAAAAACAACGTGTAAGCAATGTCAGAATAACCTCCTATTCTATGAAATCAAGCGTCCACACTTCTCATCGTTCCTCAACACTTTGGTCACTTACAGGCAAGATGACCAGATCTGAGCTACCTTTTTCAGTCTCCTATATTCACCTTAAGTGGTTCATTTCATATAAATAAATACAGAAAAATTCACAGCAAGTCCAAAGATCTCATCACAAAAGTGTCTTGAGACAGACCTACACAAAAGTATTAAATTCAGGTTGAGACAAAACCAGCTGAAAATCTGATTGGCACCATAATTGGCACCATATTTTTCAGTCAATGTGAGAGAATCCTTCCTTTGTTTTTGCCAGCGACGGAATTGACATCCAAGGGACAGTTTTGGTTCTCAACGGGTAAGGAAAAATACAATTCTGGAAAATCTTCTGGTTCTTGCGACATTTACCTCCTACTTATCAAGACATTTATGAAAACTAACTCTGTTTTGCAGCATGGTCAGACAGAAGCCTGCTATTATCTTTGTTTCATTTTAAAATCTTCGTCAAATTGCAAAATCTGTCAAGTACATGGAAGAATTAGTATTAGTACACTTGAAAATAACAGAGATCGAGGTTCTCAAATGGAATAAGAGTTTGAGGGCAGTGCAGAGGGCATAAACATTGCAGGTCACTGCTGGCATAAAAAAGAATTTTCCACAGGTTCATAAACAAGAAAGAGCTAAATTGTGAAGAAATTTAAAAGGCTTGTTACGTTTTTCTCTGCTTCAGAAGAGGGAATTGAATTGAAGAGATTGAAAGAACATCACATGAATCCTCTACTTCACCCTGGCAGCACCTATTTCCAGCAGATACAAAGGAAGTCTACATTCCTAGATTAGACTAAACAACTTTCTTTTATAAAGTTTAATTGTACCAAAATGAATCATATGGCATGTTTGTCTTTTTGTTTTGTTTTGTTTTGTTTTCATTTTGTATTCAGCATTTAATAAGTAGTAAAAACAAAGTGTCCTGAAAGATTGCTATGAAAATGAACCCATTGGTAGCATGGCTTGTGTCAGGGAATTACACTGTCTTGCAGGCAGCTCTACAGTGTTTTGCAGAGACAATATATATATGGCATGCAGTTCACTTGGACTCCATGACAAAGCAATGCTTCAGCAGGAGCACAAGTGCTGACACTGCTAGCATATCAGTCTTCATTTTGAAAACCTACAAAAAATTGAAAAGTTTCCGCAACCTTCCTGTCTTTGTCTGCTTATCTAAGACTTTTAATATGATGTGGGCTGCTGCGAAACACTTCCTGACAAAACTGCTAGTGGGATTCAGAAACATCTCCAGACAGTTTTTACGCAATTGCCAAGCCTTTGCCTATGGAATTTATTTGCTTTTCACAGTTGTTTCCTGTTGGCTTTTGCTGTAGTGCTCCATTTTTATCACAGCCATTACAACTGTAGAAAAAAAAGTCACCTATAAAGATATCAGATCCTAGACTTTTATTCCATTACTGTGAAAAGTAGATACTGAGGCAGTTCTCACTGTGTCTCAAAAAAGTTTAACTGCAGTACCTTTTAGTCTTTATATTTCTATGTTTATTCTTTTTATTTAGACAGCGGTATTTTCTGATTCACTGAGTGACTTATAAGGTTAGATAGATCACTATTAAATTTTTTAATTCATAGCATAGGAAACAGATGCAGAAATCAGTCTAGCACATGTTGATATAAACACTACTCCATTAAAATGCCCTGCTTACAGGACCAAAAATTTGACTCGACACTTATCACTTTCCACACACACTCGCCCATTCCTTGTTCAAACACATCAAAAAGATACTGAAAACCTCTGCTGAGTTTAGATGCAATTTGAGAAGACAGCAATTTGTTCTGATGTGGTAAAAGAGTTTTCAACCATACACCTATTTATTATCATAAATTTAGTTCAATATAACAGAATGGAATTCTCTCATTTGTAGGCTGAAAAATGGTAGCCAGTAAAGAAGCAGTTAACAGTATAATGCCTTTGTGAACATACTAAGTATTAAAGAGTATAGAAACAAGTATAGACTGATCTTCTGAAGCCATTGTGGAAATACATTCTGTTGAAAACATACAGAGTAGTGTGCAAGCAGTAATGATGTCCAAGTCACTGCACAGGAATAACTTGACACATAGAGATCTCAATGGAACTGCAGGAAGAAAAGCTCCCCTGCTGAACTGAACATAACTCACAGCTAAATAATAAATCAGAGCATGTAGACAAGCATCCTGCCAGAGCACATCTTGTTCCCACCACTCTGCCACTTCATGTCCCTCCTACAAATTCTAATGCAAGGTCAGTAGTTGACCCAGCTGTAGTTTCAACTGGGACCTCCCTCAAGTCTTAATAGAGGCATTTCATTTAAACAGCACAACCAAGATTTTTACTAACAATTTATGAGGCTATACAGAGTAAAACTAAATACTGAGACAAGACAAAACTAAAAAGCATGGTTATGTGTTGTGATGTGGCTATCAATATGAGAAATGCTAAGCTGATGAGCCTTTTATAGTAACTTTTGCAAACCTCTGAAGTTCCAAAGAGTTTATCTATCTATATTATCTATATTACCATGTTTCCACACACAAATTCACACACAAGTCTATTTATTTATTACAAAATGCAATTCTGAACCACTAGTTCAGTTCAGGTCTAGGCAGATCTGCCAAGACTGAAGTAATGCTAGTTCTAGTCCATCTGAACCCCTTTAGCAGAACTACAGAAAGCCTGACTTCTGCTACAGCAATGACATGAGTAGCTTAACTCACATTTCATAACTTCAGCTAAAAATGTTGAATATACACAAAGTACTCCGAAGGAGAAAATATTCAAATTCCACACAGACATACATAGTTAGAAATATTGTGCCTATTCAACACAGTATTTCAGTGAGAATCTAGTGGAAGTCTAGGACAAACCACGTAACGCATCATAACTTTCTACCACATGAAAAATAATTCTATTGAATGCTACCGTGATGTATATTATTATATTCATTTTTGCAACATTTTAAAACATATTTTTTAATTTTAAATTATACTATAGAGTTTAAGTACAAGAATGCCAGTAATACTTTTTACACGCTTCACACTAAATCCATGCTTAATTCTGCTCAAAATCACAACAGCCATAAGCCTGCAGGCATAAACTTTGCCTACAATACAGCAGTGATTACCTACGCAAATATGTATCTTACGTGAATCTAGTGCATATACAGAAAACCCTTTTATGAAATATCAGAACAGTTAGAAGCACAACATGCTTCATTACAAGTTTAAAACCATGAAACCAAGAAGTTAAAGCATGTTATAACTGTACCTACATTCCACTCCCCCAGCTGTATCCAGCTACTGCCTGTAGCCTGGCTTTAGAAAATATCATAAAAATAACATATATATAAAAAATTAGAGTTAAGGTTGGAATATACAGTCTACACAGAAAATATACAGAAAATTCAGAAGCCATAAAAAGGATAATTGAAGGTGAAGTTACACTACTTGGATTTCTACTTAGTGGAGAAAAAAGACAAATACATTCTCAACAAAAACTTTTTCAGATTATAGCCTTAAATTTGAAGTTACTACTATGTACTTCCACTACACATGCACACATTTATACATGACATTTTCAAAATTTGAGTACACATAAGGAGATCAGGAGATCATATTTAGATATGTTGCCATCTTTTTCAAGCAGTCAAAGCCCACAAAATGTTTCATTAGACGAGAAACTCGTAGAACAGCAGAATGTCACAGACTGGTCCTTTGACTTTCATTCCCTTCCACTGCTCATGCAAGGAATATTCTTCAGTGACTGGTTCACCTAGTATTTTGTCCACTACAATGTACAACGTAAACAGGCTTTGAGGAGACCAAAAAAAAAAAAAAGGACAGTTGAGGTCCAGGAAGTGTAGGATGGCACTGATACTGTGAAGAGAAGTGCCTGCAGAGAGAAGGGACTGCATGCTCCACACATCATTATCTTCTGTGTTGCTAAAGACTGATACTGTTTGAAATCTACCTGAAAATATTCACCCCTAGGATTTCAACTCAATCTGCTTTTATCACCTTAGGAACAGGAAAATATGCTCTTCTAGCATTTTCTGTTCATTCACATTAATTTTTTTAAAGGCCCATTCAAACATAAATGCATCCCGTCAACTTCAGAATACATGTGAACCCTCTAAAAAAATAAAGAAGAAAGCCAAAACAGACATCAAGGGGGATTGCTCACTGCCTGCTCAGCAACAAGAGCATTATAGCCGCCCACTCCCGCACCATCTTCCCAAACACATCCAGCAAAAACAAAATTATTGCTCCACAGTGCTCTGACTCAGAAAGGGTACTCAGGGAATAGCTACTGAATATAGCAGCAGAGGCTGTCTGTTTAGTACTTTACACTGGACTGAGCATTAATGAGTCACTGTTGCTGTGGCAGAAACCAACTTGGAGACAGCACAAAGAGCAAAAGGAGAAGAAGCCCAGCCATAACCAGTTAGCAAGAAACAATTGAAATGAAGGGTTATGTAAGGGTTTTCCATACAAGAGGGCAAGACCTAAAGCATCATCACTGATCTTTTTGTTTTTGGCAAGTGTTCTCTCCTAGCTCCTTGGGGGCACAAACAAATGCCCTGCATAATGAAGCTGCAACCTGCTGAGGTCTGTATCAGGTCACATCACTGAAACACTTGAGGAAATACTCTCGAAATATAACCACTGATGAATTTCAGGTTTGTTAAGTAGAGCTTAAAAGGAAATACACTTTTTTCCCTAGCAATGTTAGAAGTGGATGTAATGAAGATGTTAATGGAGGCATCCAGAGGGAAAGACAATAGTTACTCCTTCATACGAGCCACCGAATGTTGTGCAGACCACATTACTAGGGGATGGAAACCCAGATTCTTTCACCATTTTTCATGCTGCCTGCTTGAGTACGTCTGTCATATCACAGAAATTTTTTTCCCTGTACCAATTCAATATGGCACAAACCAACAACTTTGTAGCTTTGGTCTGGACTTAATTTCAGAATTCATTAAATCAAGAGAGGGTATCATGGATCTAGGTTCAAGGAAAAGTACAAATTCTGTTGTCTTGTTTTGTTCTACTCTTTAAAAGGGAAAAATATATAATTACTTCATCACTTACTTTAACACTCAACTTGTCACCACATGAAAACTAGCAGTACATGAACAATTAGGTTTGCCATAATTATATCTGTCATATTTGCATAGAACAAAATTTATTGCCTAAGGGCAGTTTTAATTACAATCAAGTGGGGAGTGATTGAAGTTTTAATAAGAAATACCAAATTGAAAATACATTAAATCCCCAAACAATTTTAAAAGAAAAAAAAAAAAAAAAAAAAAACCTCTGTCCTGAACCTTAAGATTGGCAGAACGTCTTTTGTTATTAAAAATGAAAATCTTGAAATAGGCTAATGATGTCACTGTTAACTAAACACAGATAAGGTGTTAAAAATTCACAAAATGCATTTCTTTCAGCTTCATATCATCCTAGAATGGCCTGGGTTGGAAAGGACCCCAAGGATCATCAAGTTTCAACCCCCCAGCCACAGGCAGGGCCGCCAACCTCCAGATCTGGCACTAGATCAGGTTGCTCAGGACCCCACCCAGCCTGGCTTTGAATGCCTCCAGGGTCAAGGCATCCACAGCCTCTCTGAGCAGCGTGTTCCAACACCTCACCACTTTCTCAGTAAAGAACATCCAATCCCTGATATCCAATCTAAACCTTCCCTCTTTCAGCTTAAAACTACTCCCCCTTGTCCTATCACTGTCTACNTTTATAGAGGGCACAGTCCATAAGAGAACTGTAATCTACAAACTGTGTTTTCCCATATCCAAACTAGACAAGGCAGAATGGTTTTAAACTAAAAGGGGAGATTTAGATATTAGGAGTGGGTGGTAGAGCACACATGGTGATGGGGCACTGGAACTGGTTGTCCAGAAAAGTTGTGGATGCCCCATCCCTGTTTGGGGATTGATGGGGCAAACATCAATTTGGTTTGATGGGGCCCTAGGAATCCTAATCTAGTGGTTGGCAACCCTACCCATGACAGGAGGATTGGAACTATTTGATCTTTAAGATCCCTTCTAACCCAAACCATTCTATGACTCTGATAGACCCTTGCCTTTGACTGTATTATATTCAATACTCACCTGTAACATGGGCTTCTAAAGGATTTCTATTTGTGTGACAACTTACAAATCAATGTTATCTTTTAACAATTCTGAAAACTAATAATAATTTTAAATGAAAGTGATTTTTTCTGGTAGTCACCATCCAATGCCAACTGCTAACACATACTTGTGGATTCATTCCTCTCCCTTGGGAGCTGATGCTCTACACCTTCAACTGATGGCAATTTTGTTTGATGAAGATCATATCCACCAACTCAGAAGAAACTGACTGTTTTTGTGCTAGCAAAAATATTAATAGAATTTTATAAACACATTGTGTAAAGTACCAAGGCAAAATTTCTAAAGGGAAAGAATACAAATTTATAAAAGAAAAAGAGCATGCTTAAGTACAATGTAGCCAGAAAATGCTGACTTACAAAAATGTTATTAACTAATCTTGCTAACAAAGGTTCAGAGAATCTCCTTTTCTGAGCAGAAGTTTCCCTAGGTAACTGTAAAATATGACATTGGGGCATTACCAGAACTCCAAGAGCCAGCTACTTACCCTGCAAATACCTATCTACAGAGCTGAATTCAAAGGTACCCTGCCCAGTCTATATTCTGACCATCTGCCATACTTTATTGAAATGTCTTGCAAAGGAAAGAAGATAATGATGATGTTTAAATTTATACAAGGACCAATGGGAAAAAGATTTTACTCCCATCTATCTCAGCGCTATGCAAGCTAAGATCCAAGCCCTTCTGCGTTATTCTCTCTTCTGATTCCATGAATCCTCCATTCCTCACACAGTGGCTCAGAAATGGTTGAATGGAGGAATGACCAAGGAAGAATAATGTAATTGTATTCAATCTAGCTTGTAATTAAGTAAACCTTCTCAGACTGAAGACAAATTTGATCCCAGATCCATATTTTTCTGGACAACCATTTGAGATATAGAATCTTTTTCCAATCATATTAAAAAAAGAAAAACATAAAAAAAATAGCATTGATAGCTACAGAGATATTTTAAGCAGAAGATTTCAGTCTCTGATTCCAAAGAGATTATGGTGTCATCTTGCAACATCGACACAAATAGCAATGCTCCAGGTAAAGGACTTCAGATACACTAATGCAAGTCATCCTGCATGTAGGTACCTACCATTCAGCTGTGCTTGCCTCATTGTAGATGACTCCTTCCTTCTGATTACAATATGTCAGGTGTGTTAAATTCAAGCATTCTTTAGAGACTTTTCAGTCTCTGTAGCTACTGTAAGTCTCCCTTCCTCTCTGAACACTAGGAACAGAGATGTAAATGCTTGCAGAGAGACCACCGGAGAGCACTTGCATATGGACAAATTCATATACACAGTAAATCTGGGCCCTTTAGGAATCTAGCTGGAAAGCATCAATTTGTAATCTCGAAGCAGACGCATGAAAGAGAGTGAAAAATGCTCCTGGACAGGCTTTGGATCTTGAAGAAACTATAGCTTCATCACACTGACACAACATAAAATCCTTGCTCTTCAAGCTTCTTGACCAAAGGGAATTTTTTAATGCACCATAAGGATTAACTTAAAAAACAAGTGAGGCACCTCATCTTCTGCTGATTGATACAGCTTTTTACGGGTGAAGTTCACATTTGTTTATCAGCAAATTCACAACTGGATCACAGAAAGTTAGATCACAGAAAGTTAGAAACCACAAATAAGGCCTTTATGAAATAGCACAAAACAATACATTATGCCACTTTCCTTCAGCATATCCCGCTTTCTGAGCTTTTCTACAGAGACTTATGGTATGGGGAAAGTGCTGGCTTTCTGGAGAAATTTGTCTTCTATACTAACAAGTGCAAAAAGGCACAATGTAGCAAGGAAAGTTGACAGGACATGCCCTTAGGAATGAGTTAATATAGAAATTCCACTAGAAAGCCCAAAAGGTGAGATAAAGTTAGCAGGTGAATACCTTAAACTGATAAAGGAGAAAAACCTATCAAAGAAAGATGCCAAGTGAACACGCTACCTGAGTCTGCACTATACTTCTATGAAGACAGGAATACAGTATTTCTTCTTAACTTGCTCTGAAGCAAGCTGTTTCAGAACATTCAAGCCTTGATGATCTGACTCCTTTAAAGCTTAGTTAGGTAAGTACCAGATTTACCTGTATTCTTTCCCAAGGCTCCCAATTAGCCACACTCCTGAAATAATGGCAAAGAAAACACTAACAAAATGCTGGAGGAAAAGCTCAAACATTCCTGGAAACAATCTGTTATACTAATGAACTTCTACTTTTATCTAGTCCTCTAAGCATTTAAAGGACACTCTAAGTGCTTAATAAGCATTATAGACATGTTGTAGATGGCTAGCATAACACTCAGAAAACAAAACACTGAACTGAAAGGGAAAAAAAAAGATTGTTTGAAAAAAAGACTGTTCTACTACTCATTGTTGAATGTTAGATTATGGAATCACATGACCAGCAATATGTGGGGTTTTGTTTTTAGCTTCTGCAAAGAAAAAGGCTCTATGATGGGTTTAAAATCAGAATGTGATGCCTCCTACAATTTAATAGGTCCTCACTGCAACAAGAGTTATACTGAAGCTGAAGGCTAGTCAGATGCATGTACATATTTCATTAGTCGAATCAGGTATTTAATTTAATCCTACTCAGGCTCCACAGTGACAATTTACTGCATTCAGCTAAATCTTACTAATAAGTTTGACCAAGAAAAGATGGAAAAAATATCTGGAGAAAGCAGACAGTTTCACTCTAGTAAGTTATTTTAATTTCTCATTAGGGAGAGAAAAGAAAAATATATAATTATACTTTTCTTCCAAAGAAGAAATCTTTTTTTAAAAAAAAAAATATGTATTTATATCTTCATTTATTTCTTTTGATTTTAAATTTTTTTTGTCAGACTGGTAGTGATTTATTGTTGATTTTTCTTATCAAGAAGTGTTTGTTTGAAAACCTACAGTTACACACATCTGAGCCTTTTGCCATGGTCTTCTGATCTTAGGCCTGCCAAACAACTACGTGTGAAGTCAGAAGATGAATGAGGGAAAAGATACTGGAAGGTGAATATCCTGTTATCAGTTGTTATCTAGAAGATGACCTGGAGCATGATGCAGTCAGCCAAGACGTGGTAAAATATCCTCCTGCACAGTACCTAAGGCTCTTCTGTTCCAAGTACTTACATAAAATGATCAATGGAATGGAAGTAACTGCTGTAGAATGGTTATGCATTCTCTTTAAAACGGCCTTTCAAAGAGAGCAAAATGAAACTGAATTACTCTCAAATATTTTGAGAATTCATTAAAATTCTCTGTGTTGGTGGTTTTTTGTTTTTTTTTTGTTGTTTTTTTTTGAAGATGGAAATTAAATACATCTCCAAAACACATACCTCTAGGCCTCTAGTCATTTGTAATTCTTTTTTTTTTTTTAAATGTTGCTTACATTTCTAATGCATTCTGTCCACTACAACAAAGATATGACATTTTGGCTAGCGGTCTTTGTTAACATTGACCATTAAGTCTGTTGGTAGTATGGAAACAGCATTTCCCAGAAGCCATCATTGCTTAAGGAAACCTATGGAAACACTACACTTAGCTGAGTTATTGTATAAGAACTACTCTGTAGAAATCCTTCTTATGTTTATTGTACAAATATCATACAAAGTAGTCCGGGCTAAAATGAGCTCAAACGCAATGTATTCTTACACAGCTGAATGCAATATTCAGAGAATCACAAAATCATAGGGCTTGGAAGGGACCTCTGGAGGTTGCCTAAGTCCAACCCTTCTGCTAAAGCAGGTTCCCTAGAACAGGTTGCAGAGGAAAGCATCCAGGTAGTCTTGAATATCTCCAGATAGGGAGACTCTACAACCCTTCTGGGTAGCTTGGTTCCAGTGTTCTGATATTAGAAATAGATTGAGGAATATACTGATTTTGCAGCATACTTAAACAGGGACTGATTCTATTAACAGTTACTCTGGGAAGCATTTACAAGATAAGGTGAGTGAATAATTAAACATGAATCAGTGCGATGCTGTAGCAAAGTCTAATTTGAACGTTCAATTTGGGGAATGGGGAAAAAGAAAGGAAAAGGGTACAAAGCATTGCACTGAGACAAATATTGGAATTGTGTCAGGTATCAGGTTCTCAGTCAGGTATCTCTCAGACAGGTACTGCTCCAGCACAGGGTCCCTTGGGTGGCAGCTCTCTCAGGCCTCCTGCTCCACCGTGGGCTCTTCTCCGTGGGCTGCAGCTCCAGCCTGGGGCCTGCTCCTGCAGGGGCTCTCCAGGCCACATCCACTGCTGCACTGTGAGCTCCTCCATGGCTGCACGTGGAGATCTGCTTTGTGTGGTGCTCCACAGGCTGCAGCAGGACAGCCTGCTCCACCATGGGCCTCTCCTGGGCTGCAGGGAAGTTCTGCTCTGAATCACAGAATCACAGAATCATAGAAACACAAGGTTTGAAAGGACCTACAAGATCGTCTAGTCCAACTGTCCTCTTATCACCATTACTACCCACGAAGCTACTAAATCATATCTCGTAGCACCTCATCCAGATGCTTCTTGAGCACCACCAGGGACGGTGACTCCACCACCTCCCTAGGCAGGCCATTCCAGTGCCTGACCACTCTTTCAGAGAAAAAGTTTTTCCTCATATCCAATCTAAATTTCCCCTGGCGCAACTTGTGGCCATTCCCTCTTGTCCTGTCAGTAGTTATCTGNAGGACTCGGCACTTGGCCTTATTGAACCTCATCCCATCGGCCTCAGCCTAGCTATCCAGCCTGTCCAGATCCCTCTGAAGGGCCTCCCTACCCTCAGGCAGATCGACACTTCCTCCCAACTTGGTGTCATCTGCAAACTTACTGAGGGTACACTCAATCCCCTCATCTAGGTCATCAATAAAGATAAGATATTAAACAGGATTTACCCCAGTACGAACATCTGGTGGACACCACTTGTAACAGGATGCCAGCTGGACTTAACTCCATTAACTACTAGCCGCTGGGCAGGGCTCTCTAGCCAGTTCTTTAGTAAAGAACTGTGCCTAGAGCACCTCTTCTGCACTGACCTTGGAGAATGCATGGCTGTTTCTCTCCCATTTCTCACTCCTTTCTCCAAGCTGCTACTGTGCAGCAGCTTTTCCTTTCTCAGTCTGCTCTCACAGAGATGCACCCAGCATAACTCATGGCTCAGCTCTGGCCAGAGTCTCTTTTGGAGCAGCTGGAGCTGGCTCTGATCTGACATAGTGCAGTTGCTGGGCTCTGCTCACAGAGGCCACCTCTTCTGCCCCCCAACTACCAAAACCTTGCCACAGAAGCCCAATGCAAAGCAGAAGCTGCCTGAGGATAAGCCTCAGCTAAGCAGGCTAGCAAAACCCTGGAGACAAAAGCTGGGATAAATCCAAAAAGAGAAATAACAGAGGTTTGGGTTGCATTGTTTTGGTTTAAAACTGGGCTTCCGAAGCTGAAAAAGTACTGAAGCAAAAGAAAACCAAAGAACTCTCTGGAACAGGATTTCACCTTTCACAGCTGCTACATCAACACTCTAGCTTAGGCTGATGTGCACTGTAATGAGGCTAAACATCTGCAGAACACTTTTCACAAATGAAATTTCAGTATCTGTAAACCTAGACAAAGAAACTTGCTTGCAACACAAAGAATCCCCAACAGAGTTTAAACAACAGCAACAACATAACTTCTGGCAAACTAGCCATGGACATTTATTTTATAAGGGAATTTGCTCCAATGAATGAATAAAGCGGACTGGATAGAAAAGGAATTCTACAGCAATTGCCACTCCTGTTTTCTCCAAACACCAAATGCGAAAGTAACAAAGATGCTATGGTATCAGTGACAATCTACTGTGTAAGGAGATGGAAGTTAAACTGTGAAGCTGAACATCCAATAATGTGATTAGCTGCAAGCTCTTTTTAGCTTTCATCATCTCAATCACACTTAGAAACGCTAACTGCAATACACTGCTAGCAGGACAGAGATTCAGCAGATGTCTCTCTAAGCTAGCATACTAGATGCTATTTCAGCACTGTATACAGTTCAGGTCTACAAAAATCAAAACAGTGACTTATGGCTATCTATGAGAAGTGGGAGGGATGACCCCCTCTTAATCTGTCTACAGAAATACGTTGATTTGCAGCAGCCAGATCAACTGAACCATGGAAAGTAAAAACACTGAAACTGGCAATATCTGTAAGAACTTTCATTGCAAGCCTTCTGATTTATTTTTCCAGACTTTTATGATGCCTTGCAAGGTATGTGAGTTATGTGAATCTATCCTCTGAGGCATAATATTGTATCTATAGAACCCGGATTTCAGTTAATAAAACAAGACTCAAGGCAAGATAAGTAAAAACAAATTCATATATCTGACAAGTGGACAAGTTGACAAATGTTTGACTTCGTAAGTGTCACATATCGCTAGCCATCATTCCAAACCATAATTTTTTTCTGCTTCAGTAGCTACAACTGACTTTCAAAACAGACTACATTAACATCTGGAGATTTAAGCAAGGTTGACACAGGCTAACTGACTCAGTATTATAGTCTAAAAAAGCCTTTTTCCCCAGTGTGAAAACTTTCCAAGTGAAGTCAGTTCTAAAATAACTGCAATACCTTAAACTCACCTGCAAAGCTTCTGCCATGTCTGAAGTAGGTATTTCTATTATTTGGAGCAGCTCTAGTCATAGACTGAAAACTAAATCTAATGCTGCAAAAAGGAGATGACAATGTCTTTTCTGAATATTCGTATGACATATCCAGAAATAATGTTCAGACATTTCCCATCTTGGTGAATTACTCAGTACACACAGAACTGACGGAGATATAAAAAGTAAACATATAAATAGAGCTAGAGTCCCAACTCTGTGAAATTCTACCAAATAAATTCATCATGGAAAAACTTAAAGCACCAACACTATCATGTAAAAACGTATAGCATGCATGATCTTACAGTGTTTGCACAAACAGAAGTTTATTTTATTTGTATTTTGCCAACACATCAGTAGGATTTTAGCACAATTAAAGCCATTTGTTTTGTGATGCTGGCAACACATTGTGGAATATATTCACTTTTTGTATAGCCCAAGAGTCACTCACAGCTTGAAAATTTAAGCTAAAATAAAGCAATAAAATATTTTGAAAGATTAAATAGATGAAATAGCTATAACATAACATTTCCAGTGATAAGAGTGAAAAGAACCATAAAATCTTTGTGTATGTGCATGCATACACTGCCCAAAACCATACATAGACAAAATCCTTTTCATCTGTTTAACCAATAATTTGCCCTTGTTAATTTCCCTTCACCATCCATGTACATTTCCTCTTCATAAATCAGAGCTGAAATTATTTTGGTAATCAACATAGCACACAAAGTCTTTTGTGTGCATTTTTATGATGGCCAGCTTCTCCAACTTCTCATGTAACAAGAATATGCTAACAAAATATTGGAAAACGTTATTTGCTATGAGATAACCACACTTCAAGCTATCCTCCTTCTCTGAATCTCTCCAGCTTGAGCCCTTTCCAGTACAATTGTCTAACACTGCCTGTGACTGGCAAGAGTTAGGAACACCCAAAAATAAAAATAAAAAATAAAAGAAAAATAAAGAAGCAGCAAATTTATCCAAACATAACTAATGCTCCTTTTTATACTGAAATCAGTTTTCAATAAGGCTTAAGTTCTTAAAATCAGCTAGGAAAGAGAGGAAGGGAAATGCATTTCAACTTGATGAACATTCTGAAGCCATTACAACTTATAAATAAAACTAAGGCCTCTCCCTTTCTCTGTCAGTTCTATGGGATATGGCACTGGTATGTACAATAGGAAATAGTAAGCATCCAGCACCTCCATCACCTCAAGATCTAGTTCATTATTATCTCCTAATGACAAAATCACAGTGTTTACTATATCATCTTTTTCAAAATAATGAGGGAAATCAGAATTGCAGATTGTCCTCAACTTTAGGAATATCTAAATTACACCTTTTGAGAATAAAGTAATTTTCACATTACAGAGTCCTCTCTCACAGCCTGAGAACAAGAATAAATGAATTTAACATATTTGAAGGTGTCGTAATGGAAGCAGAGGGCAATTGTTAGCATGAATAGTTATTCCAAAGAGTGATTTGTACACAGATTACACTATGGATTGGATGACTTTAGCCTTATGATCAGAGGATTAAACAGAAAAGAAGAGAACCAACTTGTAAATCCTCCTCCCTGGTCAGATGTCTTGTCTATTTATCTTTTAGGTTGGAAGATAATTAGATATGCATATATACATGCACATATAGATATTTCCATTATCTATACTGGAATATAATTTAGATGCAATTTCAACACACATGTGCAAGTGTGCTCCACACACAAGATCCAGATATGCATCCACATGTATACACAGATATTTTAACTTCAGAGACCTGGCCAATCCAGGTAAAAACACAAGTGATCAATCGCAATTTAACATTCATAGACTAGAAAGTAGGCACCCCGAAGTATTATCTAGGATGCTAGGTGTGTTTTAGGTGTCCCGCAAAACTCGGACTAAAGCTTAGGAACACTTTCTTGCTAAAAAAATTAGCCTCAGTAGCACACCTACAAAATTTATTTTTGCTTTATAGATCTTTCAGACTACAGAAGAATTACCAAGCCTTTTTAAAGTGGACAGCTTTTCTGCCCAGGAATCTCAAAATACATTATAACATGTTTATTTAAGCTTCCGAGTTGTATTTTGAGACACTGAAGCCTAATTTCAGAGGGACAGGAACATATAAAGGGATCTGGATACACTTGCACAGCTATGTTCAAACAACATCTAAACTAGAAGATAAACACTCATTCCTCATTCCCAGCCATAGCAGTGTACCTTGGACATTTCCTAATGTCACACACAGGGAACCTGTCTCCTAGCACACAATCTATGCCTCAGTTTCCATGGAAACTCACTTTCCTCAGTTTTCAGAAGAAACCAAGGCATAAAGGCTAGCACAAAGATATGATCTCTCTGATTGAGATATCTGAAGAAATCTGAGCAATAATGTGCAAAACTGTATGCAATTCTTCTTTGTCAGCATGCAGCCCAAGAAACCATGAGTATTGACTAGTATCTTCCCTTGAATGGCCTTAGTGCAAAAGCTTAATAGCTAAAAGTAAAAACAACTCCATAGCAACACAAAAAATATTAGGCAAGAATTTTACAGTGAAAATATGAATGTCTTATTCTACAGTGAAATGTACTTTAGTGGAACTTAAGTATTTGTTTTACACAAGTAGCTATGCTGTTTCTTTACAATATGGGTAGTAGTGAAACAAAAGTACTAATTAACGTAGTCTGAGTACACATTACAGTGTTGACAACAAAGCAGTCATGCAGATGCTAGGCTTTCAGGAAAGAGATTTCTCTGTAGAAAAGGACATTTGCAGGGTAATGTGAATACAGCTGAATTTAGATAGGAAGACAAATGAGATTCATCTCAAAGTATCACACAAACAAGGAACTAACATTTAAATAATCTGGGAATGTGGAAAAGGATCTTATTGAAGCAGGAAATAGGACATTTTCATGCTACTTCCAAAATTTTCTGCAGACTGTGCTTGCAAAGACTATTAAGTAGGTGTACTTCAGTCATCATTTTCTTTCTTAATTTTAATTTTATGTTACCTAAAAGATCTTAAGTTGAAAAAATAACAATAAAAATGAGCAAGAATATAAAACTGCAGTTCTTCCTGAGACAGAAGATTACAGATGCTCCACAATACCTATTGAGTAATGGGCTGCTCAGGTGGGCAGATGAAGGCAAAGGGCTGCACAATTGATGACTCCACACGCTGCAGCTTAGGTTTAGGGTGTAGCACTGGATCAAACATTGACTTAAGGTAAGCTTTACTTCATTTATCTCGCAACAAAATGGATAATAAAAACAAAATCCAAAAACTGACTTTTGCAAAGCACTGGGTTTTTTTAAAATATATCTTTCTAAAAAACACAATTTACAGTCCTCATTTTTAAAACATGACAAAGAAAATCAGGATCTTTTCACATCTTAAGCTTATTATGGTACTCGAGAAATATAGAGTGAGTCCATTTCATACATTTGTGAGTTCAAAAGGTTTTAAATGTGTACAATCAGTGAGAAAATATTTGTGACTCCTCAAACTGTATTTTATAAATATATTACCAAGTCATGCACTGAATTCTGGATTTCTAACGGTACTCATAAAAAATTTAAGTGTACAACCCTCCTCCTCTACTGCAATTGGTTAGAAAAGTCTCTGTGTTCATTCCATCCCAGCTTTTTCTTCTGTGATTCATGCCTAGCATATCCCAGATCAGGGTTTTCCCTTTTCTCCTTGTCCAGCTATACACCTATTTCAACCACAGTTGAAGCTACTCCCAAGTATAAATTAAGATGTAAAAACAACAATAGAATTTCATTCCTTATAGTGGTACAAGTCACCTTTGTCTAAATTTTCCCTATAATCTTCTCATATGTAAACCAGAAATGAAATCTCAAATGTTTTCCAAGTCACTCAAGCCTTTCCTGTGTAATGCACAGTAATTTTACCTTTCATGGTTAGATAGTTTTTTAGCACATAAGTACATGAAAACACAAACAATTTAGTGTGCAAACGTTATTTGTCATTTAAAGGTGCTCTTGCAGCTTAAGGGACACCAGCGTAATATTAGAAAAGTCATCATTAATATTTGCTTATTATAACCTTGCCGAAAGATGGTTAGTGTAGCATTCCTAGGGAAAATCATAGCATCCCTGGGGCATGCTAGTCTCTGTACAATGACACTGTTGATAACCTTCACTGGCACCTTTCTCATGGCATTACTGGAGGATGCATGTTCCTCTTCCATCAAAGTCTTTTCAGGATTCAGGTCTTAATTAACACCCAGCCACAATAGCCCCAACGGTAAAACCTTTTGTGCAATCATTAGTAACAGTTCTATTCAACTCCACTCCTGATTTCATAGAAAATGTGGCCATGTAGATTTTAGATCACTTAAATTTCAGATAAATAATTTAGCTTCAGACGAAGTTTACAAAATACATGCATAAAGATAGTCCTTGAAAAAAGAAGAAAAAAATACATTTGGAAGGTGAAGAAATTCTCTTAGAAGAAAGTATCAGCTCAGATTCAGGAGATAACAAACCAATGTCGCATGTATGAAAAACCTTCCTAAAAATACGAAGGTTTAAAATCAGAAGCCACTGAAAGCTTGGATATAAATCCAGGATAACTGCAAATAGAAAAGCCAGTACAAATATCTGTGCCACTAGGAGCTCTTAAGGTGATAGCACAAGGAAAACCAAAATAAAGTGATCTAGAATTAACAATCATGTAGAATATGAGTCAGCAAAGAGATCTGACTCGGGCCGAGATTAATAAAAGAGTATTTCTCCCCTTAAGTAATGTATTTTAGGCCTTTTCCTTTTTTTTTTTTTTTTAATTTTAAATCTAACAAAGCCCGTTGGGTACATGACTATACATAAGAAATGTTTTGGTTTTGTTTTTTTTGTTTTTTTTAAGAAACAATTATAGAATTCCATACAACAGCTTATGTTTATATTGGTTGAGAAAAATACCTGAATCAGAAATCAGAAGCTATGTCGAACATTGAAAATAATATTGAAAATCTTAATCAACATTGAAATGTAATACTAATTTCTAAATGTATGGCTTTGTCTATGTCTGGCATTTAATACAAAAGTAATTTTTCTCAGTAGCCATCTATAGATTTACCACAGTTGGAAAGCTGTTTTGAAGCAAAAAAAAACCTTAAGTTTTTCTTTTTTTACTGTATGTAAATATTTCAATTAAAAACAAACAACAAATAAAGGAGAGAGAGGAGAGACTAAGAAAGCACAATAGATTACTACATAGAGAGATAAGTAAAGAATTAGGACATCAAAAGTAAACAAAATTCACAGAAATTTGTGGCAAGGCAAACACCAGAAATCTGATAACCTCTACAGGTCAGCTCAGTCCTTCTTGAGCAAGAGTGAAGGAAAGTTTCAACAGCTCATTTCAATCAGTTTGTTGCAAAAAGGATCTTACATATGTGCTACAGTCATGTAGTTAATGTCTACAAATTCTGGTGGTTCCCAGGCAACTAAAATTCATAAAAATTTTAGAAGTGTTCCAACACTAAAAAGTAACAGCATTGATTAGTATTTGAAGGATGGAAAACCAAATGCAGCTCTGGGAAGAAGGGGAGAGCTAAGTTATTGTCATCAATATGCAGTGAATTTCACTCTGCATGAAGTGGGAAGATTGATACAGATTTCATGAAGAAATCTTGCTGGTATGCAGAGAACCATTGTGCACATCCTGAAATGATGGCACGCAGCTAAAAATAGTAAGTATTGTACATTCGCTGCAGCACTGGCAGCAATGCCAACCCCAAGCATTAAAGACATCATGAGTCACATCCTCCAAACTAATAAAATTCGCTTTAAAGTCGTAAGTCTTTAGCCACTAATATATCTAGATGACTTTATTTGCCTTCAGGATGTACTGACTTAATTATTTAAAATTATCTGAGAAGTTCTGAAAAACTTGTTTTGGGAAAAAAAAAATGAGAAAAGGAAAAGTGAGAGAAGTTGGACTAAAGGAACACTATTTCCCTAATTCAATCTTCCTTTATTTCAAGGAACTGAATCATATTACCCTTTTCAAAGAGTGATCAAGGGCTTGCCTAAGAGGAGGTGGAACACCTTACTTCATTCACATTCACAGAATAACTGTTCTGAAATCTTTTCTAAAGTAAGCACAAGAAACATTTCATTTTCTGAAGATATTATGATAAAAATACCACACGCATGCAAAAGACCCTACAATAATCTTGAGTCTAAGGAAAGGAGTAAGATTTCGCTGTGATAGCTTAAACACAACAGAATTTCCAGTTCATAGAAAATGATAGAAAAAATGGTGCATTCACAAAGGTCTAGAAAAGACTCACAATATTTTACAGTAATAATACAAAGTCCACAGAGTGCTACATAAATACATGCCCACTGAGTTAAAAGAGGAAAGTAAACAAAAATATCATATTTATTTTATTTCAGTTTGATGGAAGCATAGAGACGTTTTGGCCAGAGAACACTGATTTACCGTACATGTTTGGAAAGCTATGGGAGGTGGAAGAGTGAATTCCAGCTAAGCAGAAAAAGCAGGAAAACGCATACCTCCTGTGGTACCTATGCACAGAAAACTGACTAAGCAAATAACCTCGTTTCTCTCATCACCTACAAGAAGGTTAGTCCTCAGCATAGCATGCAGCAGCAATTTCAGTCATAGACTGATTCTTCAGCTGAGTCAAACTGCACTGATAAAAGGGCTGCTAGGGCGGAACTTGTCTCTCCCAGCTTTACACCTACAGCATGGACGTATAGATCCAGGCACCTCTGATAAAGAAAGAGAGGAGTTCATACTCCTGGCTGTAGTTCATCCGATTTTAAAATTTTATTGAGAGCATAACAGGTCAATCCTGACTGAGATGTGCCTGCTTTGTTCTATTGAACAAAAAGGGAGTTTAGGACAACCAGTAGAGATTTAACATGTACATCTACACTGTAGATGTCTAAAGTTAGGTGAATTAATCCTTTTTTCTTCTCTCCTTTGCTTTAAATGACACATCCAAATTCATCTGCAAGTCAAAGCAGATATGCAATTCCACAGGGAATCTCAACACTATTCTGCCCTTTAAGCCTGTTTCTGATAGCTCTACTCTATAAAAGGCAAGTTTATGAATTCATCCAGTGTGCATGTTTGGTCACTATCTTCTGAAAAACAAACTAAACTTTTATAGTATTCACATTTTTGCATGTATGAGTTATAAAAAGCAGCTATCTGATAGAACATGATGGAACAGAAAGGGACTGCTGGCAAAAGCACTTTCAAGAAATAGCTGCTGTTTATTTAAATCATAAAGAATCATGAGATTACTAAGCAAAATGGTCTTCACACTGGCAATTCAGAATTAACTTTGCTGATACAAAACATGATTGAAATAGAGATAAAATTATCAAGTCAGAAATAGAATTGATCTGGAAATAAATCTGATTGACACACAGCTACATTTTCTGAAGGAGAAGAATTAGTTGCTACCATTGAGAAAGACTGAGGCACTGAAAAGATGAAGAGACCAAATATCAACAGATTTATTTAGCAATAATACAAAAATTAACAGTCACTTCAAAAATGTCATTATATTCAAATCATTTTTTCAGAAAAAGCTCATTTCCCCAAGATCTCGACCGACTGTAGAGTATAGAGTACAGTGATCTTTAAATCATAAACATTCATGTGCATCACCTAGAGGGATATTTTCCAGTCTCTTTATAACTTAATTTGTTACTTGGCCGTGGTTCCTTATCTGTCCATCAATATTGTAAGCATCTGCGCTATGCCAACTAACTGATGGGTTCATTTTCTACCACAAAGTCACGAGCTATCTTTCTACATGTCATGTCCTGTACACATCAGGCTGACACTGCCCCTAAGTGTACAGGAAGCAAAAAATAACAACAAAACTATGATTCAAAAATACATAAATACATATATTTTTAAATACTAAATAGAAAACCCAGCCAACTAGTACTCACCACCAAGGCCTTAGACCTGTTGCTCAGCAGTTTTTCAATGTCTCTGGCTGCAATTTCCACTAGCTGACGAGGGTTGTTGGCTTCTACAGTATACAAATCTCTGTTTTTCAAATATATCTGCAAGGGGAAAAAATGGAGATAAATTAAGATGGCAACTGACATTTAAGATAAGCAAAGTGATTTGACAGAACAAGTCCTCTGTTCTAACTCAAGATCTTCAGAAAAATGAAAAATCTAAGTGTGCTTTGTGAATAAATACCTTACCTTCTTATTTGAAAGGTATAAGGTGCTGTTAAAAATCATGTCATAAATCTTCAGAACTGACTGATTCTGGTGACTGAGTATTCAACTTCTAAATGCTCAAGGACTCAGATTTCTATAGAGGACTAAGAGAAAAGTGAAAAAGAGAGCCTCTAAGATGACTGAATCTGAAACCAAATAATTACCGCTGAATTTAATTCTTCCTTGAATGCTGAACAACAAACATATCATTTGTAGTAAATAAATCATGCTAATGTAATCAACTTGGTCCCTTATCTATTCATTCATTTTGTAGTATTAGTATTCATGAGGAAAGAAGAGGAAAAAAAATAAGAGAAAAAAGGAAAAAGAAAAAAAAAAAGAGGAAATGGGGGAAAAAAGGGAAAAAAATGGAAAATAAATTGTAATTGTGTTTCTGCCATGAATAAAGGATGTTTTTGATGAGGACCAATTAACTGTTTACAAAGCAGAACACAGAACACATAGGAAGGGGATAACTTAATTTGTTAAACAAAGCTGCTATAATGAAATGCATGTAAACATAAGAAGTAAAGAAGGAAAAACAGAAAAAAAAAGACATTTCCCTAGGTCTGTCCTGCTAGAACTATACAAAGAAAAAATATATTATTTGGCAAAAAAAAAAAAAAAGTGGATACCTTATGGCTAGATGAGCAAGTGGGGAGAACTAATTTATGCAACCAACAGATGGCCTAGGTTTACTTAACTACTCTGCCTCTCCAAAATGCTGCCTGCCGGGGCTGTGTATCTCCTGGGAGGTAATTCCAGGCACACACAGGAACAGGTCCAGCACTAACGCGCTGGCTGCAATCCAGCACAAGAACTGAGAGACTGCAGACCTGGCTGAGTCTACCAGCCCTGCCAGGTTTCTTGGGTTAAAGCTATGGAGCCCTTAAAGAGACTCACTAAAATCTGTCTCCCTTTGATGCTTGTAGTTGATAGGAGTTGATCATGAATGAATTTCTAACAACTACAGTTATATCTGCAAATTTCTATCAGGCACGTCTCATACGTTGTAATGGGTTTCTATCAGAGTTCATTAAAAATGAATTTTTTAATTTCACAGTGATGTTATGGAGTTATTCGAGTTTTTGTTTGTTTGTTTCGTTTCTGTTTCTGGGTTGGTTTTGTTTTTATTTTCCCCTAGAAATGCAGTCTTTCCATCAGTAATTAACTAGCTGGAATAGGCTTTAATTCTTGATATAGTAACAATCCTTTTAAAAACTCAGTGCATCATGCGCAAAAAAACACAACAGAAGATCATTTTTAATGAACTCGGATTATAGTTTCGATGATTTTGAGGTGCTTGATTTCTATGTCACACAGAAATTTTATCTCAAGTGCACCCCAATTTTTTTTTTTTTCAAAATGACTTTAAAATGGCCTATAGGACAAATATCAAAAAATTTCAAAATAAATTTTATCCTACAACAGATCACTACAGAATTTCTTATATTTTTCCCTGAAACACATTTCTGAGTTAAATTGACTGTTGTGACTGTAAGAACTTTATGGTCCTACAGGCAAAGCAAGATTTCCGATCAGTTTTATAGATCCACCTGGCCTGAATCTGAAATGAAAATTTCAGAGAAGAATCTAAAAATTGGAGTGACCATTAAATGTGGCAAAGCTATGAGGTTTTCCTGTCATTAGCAAATATTCACTCTTATCACATAAGGAACAAACACTAGAGTATAGGTGTTTTATTATTTGAAGAGAAATGTAGTACCAAGTGCTTTAAACTTTATTTGTGACTGTGTACATCTGCATCACATGATACTAAACTTATAGAATGGTCAAAAGATTTCGCAAATAGGCTAGACAACCAAAATAACTTCTACTACAGTTTTTAAATATTTTTTTAAGACCATTTAAAAACACTTCATCTCATTTGTGGTAATATGATTTTCATTTAACCATATTTTTCTTGAATTCTCTTTTTTCAGATTTTTTCATGCAATACCTTTTTATGTGTTTAAATACAATCCCTTTTCTTTTGTGAGTTTCAATTAGGCAAAAACATCTTAGAATTCAGAGAAAGTAGTGATTCATTGCAAAAATGCCATTTCATTGTAATTCAGTTTTTCACTGGAGATTTTAAATAAACAGTAAGAATGTCACAAACAATTAAAATGCTCAATAGGGGCACAGGCAAGTACGCTCTCAAGAAGCACAGTTTGGGATAACAGGGATGGCTTCAAGAATGTATGGACAAACACTGTAAGAGAAAGCATTGTAATGCTGATTCTTCGTCTTATCTAAGGACTTAGTAGATGGGGCCTTGTGTGATTCAATAGCCTGGGGAAAAGTTATGGTGGCAGTGCAGTACATTCATATAAGCATGATTTTGCACCCCACTGAACAGAAATGCAGTATCAATGGTTCTCTGGAATTAGTCTTTCAATATAGAGCAAAGTTATAGTAAGCCATACTGGTGACAGTTTGAAAATCTGGTTGGAAAATGTCTACTTTCATCCCTATATGCAACCCATTCTTACAGTAGACATGACCCTACAAACTCCAATTCAAGAGCATCCAAATTTTTCACATCCCCCACTCCTATAGGGAATCCATCCCCACACGCCCCATCCTGAGTAGCTTGAAAGCTGCAGACTATCAAAATGTGGTCTATTAAGTGCATACTTGAGAAAAAAAAAAGAACATTTTATTTGTTTTTTTCAGCACCAGCTATAAGAATAGTTCAAAAGCCTCAGTCATGTAACAAGAAGATAACAGTCACAAACAACAGGTGTTCTACTCATACTTCAACTTAGAACCTTCATAACAGGCATTGTGCATCCTGCCATTGAGAGAACCCAGCTCCAAGGCTGGCTGCAGAAATTATGATGTGTCAGTAACTTTATAAAAACATATAATTAAAAAAAATCAACACTTCTCCCTGCCCAACATATCATCCTCCTCTCCAAAAAAAAAAAAAAATTGAGTTTTGCACAAGATCCCACATAGAGCCGAGTCACTGACTCTTCTCCTCCTGTTCACATTACCCCATGCCAGGGCTTGGAGCACCAGTCTCCTGTTATTACCACCAGTGGAAGACTAATTCCACAAGCTCTAAAACAAAAGGCATCAGGAATAACTCAGAATTTAACACACTTCTTTATTTTCCTGAAGCATGAGACCTGTCTAAACTACCAAGGAACAGTGTAAAAAATATTCACTAATTATTTAAGAGGGGCGTACATAATTTATTTGTTGACTGCTCCCCTTTTCTCTAACTCAGTTCTGGCACTGCAGCAGTTCAGTGCAGCAGCACCCAGGGAAATTATACATGCTTCACAATTTGGCATTCTGTAACAAACTTTTCATTCCCAAAGCCTCCCAACTTGCAATCAAACATGATTAGGAAAAGCTCATCTCAAATAGCCATAAAGGGTCTTATCAGCAAAGGTGTGCTCATTCGCCTTTCAGACTGCAATTTGGCAGGCTCTGTGGCTTGTTAAGAAGAGCTAATTTGAACACAATTTATTAAATTGCTTTGACCATGTGAATGCAAGTTTCTGTTGGCTTTTACATCTAAAATCATTTTTAGTACTGTAGACACTAATGTTCTGCTAAAAGCTCTCTAAATTGTCAGAAAACCCTACAGTTTCTCAAAGAATAACACCTCATTGCATGACTAAGTAAAATCTGTAAGGTCACAGCACAAAAAATACTTTTTCTCTGAAGTCAATAGCCATTGACTATTCAGGAAAGAATGTATTAAAATTGCTTTCTAAATGCTAAATATTTATTCTTGTATAATGAACTGCAAGGTTGCAGAGACGAAAATAGAGGGTGGAGGATGTCACATTAGTATGAAACAACAGAAGAGCAAGGACAACAGTTGAATGTGGTAAAGATGAGAAAAAACTGTCAATTCCTCAGTAGAACATGCACCTCTTCACTTAAGTCTTCAAGGACATATGTATAAATCTTTTACAAAGAGACATTTTCCTTGCTTTCTATAAGACTTGCTAGGGAAAGTCAAACATTTCTGTACAAACTGCAAGAATGACAGATGCACATTCATTGCATGACTCTTGCCACACTGTGGCAGGCGTTGGTGCCTGGTGTAAGGCTGAAATTTTATGTAAATGGCCCTCATGTTTTGTATTACAGTTAGAAAATTTAGTTTCTCATACAAGTTCCTGAGAGTAATAAATTATCTGTGTTTTGGATGGCAAGCAGTCTTGGCGTTATTTGCATAGATTAAACAAATAACAAAGGATAAGAATTCATGTTGAGCCATTTTAAACTAAACCAGAATTCCTTTGCCTCTTTTATTCTTTTTCTTTTTTTTCAAAACTGTTTATTTCCCAGTTTAGGGAACAAAGGAGTCTTGTCTTCAGCCAATGCCTGGTAACGTGGCTCAAGTCCCAAACAGAGGTTTAGGATGTGTACATGCCAATCTCAGTTCCATCACCAAGTACTTGTATGGATGTAGATGTCGTGGTATTAGATCTTCAGAAGCTGAAATTCAGAATTTCAACTGTTAACCAAAAATAATATATCTTTTCCTACACTGAAATGTGTTTTGGAATTGAGAAACAAAATACCTCAACTTTACCTGCCTATTTATGTTTGTGCTACTTTGATACTGCCTTCAAGATTAGATAGCTCATCTAAGCTGGTGTGGCACCTCAGTCAACAATCTATTTATAATACTTATAAGCCCTTCCCTGACACAGCTCCACGCCATTCCCTCAAGTCTTGTTGCTGTCACCAAAGAGCGGATATCAGTGCCTGCTCCTCCATTCCCCTCATGAGGAAGTTGTAGGCAGACATGAGGCCTCCCCTCAGCTTTCTCTTCCCTGGGCTGAGCAAACCCAGAAAGAGACCTCAGTTGCTCCTCATATGTCTTGCTCTCCAGATCCTTCACTACCTCTGTTGCTCAGTCCTGGGCTACTTGTAGCTACACCTGTTTCCAGCCCTACCTCCTGGATAGACCGTGGCCCAATGCCATGGATAGCCTGTCTCCTAGAAGGACTCTTCAGATGTAAGTTACAGCTTTTCTCCAGCCCTATATCTTGGAGTGACCTTAGAGCCACATTGTGGCCTTGTCTCCAACTTGTCTCTGGCCCCATCTCCTTTTGATCCTGACTGGAGATCCTGGATGAATCCTGGACCTGATCCATTGCTTATCAGGTCTGAGGCTGCTATCAGTCTCTGCTATAAGCTCCCAGGTCCCTTAAAACAGTACAGGACTAAAAACTACCCTCCATCCCTGACTCAGGCAGAAAATACACAAAGGAAACATTACCTCAGCATTAACTGTCTAGCGTTAGGAGGAATATATGTCACAGATGCTCACACATTTCTTCATGAAGCCATCCCAGATAAACTACCTGTGGCTGAGGAAGAGCTTATGTGCCACTGCATGGAGAACCAGCACCTCTGCAACATCTCCAGTAACTCCAGATTACTTATTAGCTGCAGCAGAGTATATCACAAAAACAGAGAGATAGCTTAGGAACAGAACTGTCCTCAAACTAAAAGAGCATTCAGCGTTTTCAGTGCTGGGGACCTAGATGAATAAACTCCTCTTGTATCTGGAGGACACTGCTGGGGTCCAGTTCAGCCAACAGGTTCAAGCTGGTTCTATGCATTGGGTAGTTATTTGTGAAAACCAGTAAGAATCAATGAACATCTACTTTTTGCTAATGCTTAATCTGAGATTTATGTGGCTCTCAGATTTCTAAACCCAAGGCCAAGCAAGCATCCCAAGTCACTGAGAGAAACAGGAACTTCCAGAGGTTTATTCATTCTCAGAGTATTTCTGTCTGCTCATCTAGACAATAGAGTTGACTTACTCTTCTTGACTGAAGCAAAATCCTTGCTTAATGAACCATGTCAGAGTATTAAATAAAAACATAGCTAACAGGATAACTTTTTTTCTTAGGAGTTTCTTTTTCTTAGGAGTTTTTCTAATGTATCAGTTCACTTTAACTTGGCCCGGAATATTGCTGAGCTCATATATTGCTCTCCACCCTCTCTCTCATCATCTGAAACAAAATCATATAGACTGACCCAAAAAGTATTTGTGAGGGGAAAGGAATATTCTTGCTTGAAAGCAGAAAAGTACACTACTTACTGAAATTTAGAGTAATGTTAAAAATTTTGAAACAAATATTCAGAAAGTGATATTATTTATCAGCAAAAAAATTATTCAACAAATGAATATTCAACTTCAACTTCATGAGAGCCATATGAAGTTACATGTCATAATAGCATTTCTGTGAGAAAAGCAGCACAGGGGATCATCTGACATCTAAATATGAAGAAATCTTAGAAGCAGGAAAAGTCAGAAAACAGAAATAACCATTCCAATCCACTTGAGCGATTACTCTTTCTAACCTTTTCTTAAGGTGGATATTTTCTTTTAGCTCAATTTTTGAGCTGTCATAAATAACTAAAAAAATACTCCAAGAGAACAAATTCTGCCTTCGCACTACCACATCCTATTTCCAAAGTTCCCCTTTGTATTTCTAATACATGCCAGAGAATTCTTTTCTGACAAGATGTTTCTTTTCTTTGAATTACAAGTGAACTATTGTGGAACACGTTGAAAAATGTTCCTTCTCAAGTTATGCCTGTGCAAAGAAATCAGACTGCATACTTTAAATGTCTTACTCTCTGCTATATATAATGCATAAACAAGATTACAGCTGCTCCCTAGCAACCCACAGATGCCTTCATTCTTGAAATTCATGGCAACAACACAAAGGAAAAAACATCCCAATAGTTTACTGTATCTTTTTCAGAATCACTTGCCTGATCACTGACTGCTGTAAAGATGTGAGATGACAAGTGACAGGGCAGCTGATGCTTTGAAAACCATACCATATCATAGCAGAGATGTACACATTATGAAAGACGTTACCACAGAAGGCTTATTCTTAAGTAATACATTCAGGCTGAGCTCACGCAAGATTTTGGAAACTTTTATACATCAGTTAACATCTGAGATAGTGTAAGTACTGCCAAAGTCAATTGGCTCACTGAGGTACCTACTCAAAGGAAGCAGATAATCAGGGATACTTAGCAGGATGGAAGCATCAGACATTTTCAACAGCTGATAATTAAGAAAGTAGTCTAGAGGACTTTAAAATTAAAAAGTAATTTTTGTAATTGCTGTTTTGTATTCAAATCTTCATAAAGCATGAGCTCAGCTTTGTAGTTTTGCGGTTGTACCAATATCAAATACAGATCTAAAAATCTTCCCTTAGTTAAAAAATGTAATTAAGGCATGAGATTTTTGTTTCATTGTGATATTGGTACAGTACTTAGTAATTAGACTACATCATTTAATGATTTCACAGCATTTTTATTTCTTAGCTCAAACTTTTAGCTGAGGCTGGATGAGGAGCCCCAAATTCCAACTCATGTATTCAGTAGAAAATGAAGAAGTGATTTTTTTCTTGTAATAGAAAAAGATAGGAAGAAAGTGTTTCACGTTTATTCTGCTTTTCTGGTATATTGTGAGGTGGACACTTACGTGATTTTTGAGATTCATTCACAGGAAATTTTGTTCTGCCTCAGCTGCTGTTAATGCTGTTTAACACTTACTCACTCACTTCCCCGAGTTCTTTTCATTCACAGAGTATTAACAGATTCTATTTTGATGTTTCACTAACCACAGAACTTGGAAACTGATTATCTACAAGGTTGCTCTTTTTTGCTTGTTTTGTTTTGCTTTGTTTTAAGAAAGATCCTTTGGATTCTATGAACGTAATCTGAACAAGTGATGCAACAGTAAGACCAGTTTTTAGTAGTGTTGAATTTGATGGAAATTTGTAAATGAACCAAGAACAGTGTTTTGATCAGAGATTATCCAGATCATCAAATAGTAATTAAAACTATGGTAATATTAGTCTACTCCTTCCCTTGAGTCTGAGCAAGCTTTGTTAATGCAGCCACCTATTGTTAATGACTTACAGCTGATTTTGCCTGCTGGAAGAAGGAACTCTTCAAAATGCCAGTTTATTGCTAAGGGAGCAGAGGGAGAGCAGCATCTACAAATAATAAATGAGGCTCCCTGTGTTTTGACCATCTTTTAATTTCTATTAGGATTATGAAGAGAACTTGCAGATGTGTCTTCCAATTTCACACTCTGCATTTTTAAAAGTGATTTCATTTTACTGACATCTTGACATTGGTTAGCAATGTGTAAGCTCAACAGAATTTAGTTGGGAGGATTCTATTTTTAATACTTGCAGCTTTGGCATTTGACTGTAGAACACAGCATATATATTCCAAACGAGACATACCTTTTAAAATACTGTATTATAAAAATTCAGTTTCTGTATTTTGGTAATCTCTAACCAAGCTAACCCATCTCATACATTATTCAAATTCTGGTAAATGGACTTCAACTGCCTGATGATTACATGAAATGCCTAGGCTTCACTGTAACAACTCCTTCATGACAATGCTTAAGTTATCAGGTTCCATTCTAAAAGAAACTCTGGCCTCATTTCCCACCACCACAACCCATTCCAACACCATACCGTTGTCCTTCCCTTAGAGATAAGGTGAGAGACAAAAATGTAAATGGTGTACAATAACCAATTTATTCTTATAATGCAAGCATTTCAGAGCACTAGCCTCAGTAAGACGTTTCAGACACTTCAACTTTCTGATAAACCATCCATTACACTGCACACCACTGAGGGCGTAAGAAAATTTGCTTCCTTCTTTTCAGATTTTTCTCCTTCTGCCCCTTAGAAAAATAATATAACAAAGTACACATCTGCAGAAAACCGCAGTTATAGGCCTATCAGAACAACTCATGAAAATGGTCTGAACTCAGGGAAGTTTCTGTAAACACAAAACTATTAAGCCAATGAGGCTACAAGAACTGTTTCAAAAACATCAAAAAGTGTGGTTTGGTTTTGTTTTAATTTTCATTTACAAATGACATTTACAAATGTATTTGTTTTTTATGACTAGAAATTCCTCTCTATTTTATTTGATGTTAAAAAAAATATTTTAGACTTTTGATCTGTTAAGGACAACAAAAAAGAGACAAAAAGAAAACAGAAAGAATATTGTGTTTTTCTGACTTTTGAGACCAGCCATAGTGAACCTGACTAGGTGCCACAATGTATTGACTGAATATGAAAGACTTCTTGACTCCCATATTCAACTTGTTTTAAGCACTTGCTTTCCTTTCGCAGAACACTGGAGAGTATACCTATGGCATGTAGTAAACAGCTTTGTGGTTATCCAAGATAAGCCTAGAGTACTGTGGAATTAGTGACTTTTTTTCTACTTCAGGAGTGAAGAACGATGGAGATTGCACACATTTTCATCAGTGAAGTTATATCAGTGAAGTTACAGAAGTGTCTAAAAAATGAGTCAAAATGGTGACAAATTAATCAGAATTTGTAACAATCAGAACATTCCAATGAAATTCAGACTTGCAAAGTTCATAGAAAAGGCATCCAGAAAAATGTGAACTAATTATATTTGGAATGTTATTAACATCAAATCTACTTTCAAAAAAAATCAACATCTCACATTTTTCCTTTATACTTTTCTTCATCATAATATGCTTCATTGCTTCAACTTTAACAAAGTACAAATGTAGTATATTCTGGAATGTGGCCATATATCCCTTAGGTCCATCTGGTAGTTCACCAGAGAACAGCATGAGGTACAAAACTCTTTGCCTTTGGCTAAAGCATATTCAAGCTGAATCCAACCTGATAAACACAGTTAGGGGGAAAAAAAAATGTTAAAAATAGATGAAAATTTAAATTGTCTGTATTGGCTTAATTTTTTGAATTAGTAATTCTGAATTTATATAGTTTTTATAATGAATTTATATGAATTTATAAAGTGTTTGCTAATTCATCCCAATAACTTTATAATTTGTAATAAAGAGCCACATAAAGGAATTATCATGCAGAACATGGAGAAAAATACTGAGAATGAAAATGTTTACTGCCAATTTGTCTGTTAAACCACCTTTTGAACCAGGAATTTCAGATCACACCTGTGATGATAGGACTACAGATGCAAATACAAATTTTATTTTAAGTTCAAGAAAGCTCTTAAACCCTCCCATTGCACAAATCTGTACACTGTCAATGAAGAGAACAAGAAAAGCTATTTATGACAACTTCTCTAGATAAAAAGTTAGTGGCATGCCTCTATCTGTGAAGCTTCTAGAACATAACAGTATCTTAGCAGAGATCTGTAATGAGTTCAACAGAAAATTACCACTAGGTTATAAATTTTTCTGGCAGAAGAAAGCTTTCCTGAATATCCATGCTCCATGGTCAGCTCAGATGAGAGATCAGCCTCTCTTATAAGTCACTCATATCTATGGATTGATCCAAGGACTTGAAAAGCTGAAAGCATCGACCAGGAATATGCTGCCAATCTGAGAGCTTCAGCACACTCCCACCATCTGTGCATTAGACACATAGACCTTACACTGAACAATGGATGAAATGTGCTCATGAAAAAATGTGGCTGTGTGTTCGAGAAGAAAGAGCTAATTATTCTAAAGCAACATTCAAGAGATAAAATAATTTTTTTAAAAATCTAACAGTAGCTGGACTAATTCTGTGAATGGAGTTCATCACCGTGTAACAAATACTCATATGTAGCTCTGTTTCATTTTGGAGGAAGGAACAGTGTTTCTATCTCAGTATGAATATCATTTAAAGGCCAACTCAGTCTATACGGGTTCACTCTACAGCTCCTGGGACTGTAATAATAGAATGCCTTATGAACATCATGCATGGGTTGTTTTTGCAGCGATGTACCCAAAAGGAAACAGATTGAGAGTCTAGATTTCCTTGGAACAGCATCTCTAACCGCTGTTTTGTTCATTTATGCCATTGCTTGAAAAGGTTACACTGTATAAGATGGCATTTCTTTGCCATAGTAGTCATAGTGAAACTCCTGTGTGCTTGTCACGTCAAAGCTCTTAACAGACCAACGTTTTTAGTACAGTGTTTATGTAAAATAGGATTCTCTTCAATCAGTTTGGAACAGACAAGCTTGTGCACTGCTATAAGGCATATTCTCTACTCTGAGGTCTTCCTCTCTCTGCACTACAGAGGATACCTCCCTCTTCTGTCCTGTCCCTAGAGGTATTTTCGGAGCTGGAAATCAGAAGCATACTTGTTGTAGTTTTATTAGATTAAAAGAGCTGTCAATTAGCTTAGTCATGGGCTTTTGCTGTGAAACGTCTTTGTGAAAATGAAATTTAAGTATACTTCCACCAAAATGTAACTACTTATTTACTTAATTCTGTAGTGCAGTAAGCTCTTTACCTACCTTTTCATCATGCTGAGGTAAATGTTCATAGGTAAGTAACATGACTTTGAACTTGGTGTTCAGTTGTTTTTTTTTGTTTACTGCCTATAGATAAATTAAGCTAGTGAGATCAGATATATGCTCAATACTTATTTTGTTTCACGTTTTTTAAAATTCTTATAAACGGCAGTCTACATTTTTTTTCCCCTGAAAGTCTATTTTCTCTGTAGAGACTACATATTATTCACACCAGAACAGCTTCACAGTGCTTGACAGCACAGAGAGTTCATGAGTAGGACAAAGTTACATGAACTCTTTTAGGTTGAAATGACAATTATATGACTCCTTTTTATTTGAACCACAGTATTTATACTATTAAAGGCCATATACTAAGTTCTGCCTCTGTTGAGAGACATTTAAAGAAGCACATCTTGTCCATTCTTAACAAAGACTTTCCATTGTATCCCATCCTCTTGTTTCACATATCAAGCTGTTAGATATACAAAACCTTTTTACAAGCTTTCCCTTGTTTTTCTTAAATATATATATATGTATTACATCATAGAAAATACCCGACAATACACTTGTCATCTGGGCAACTACAACAGCAATAAGATCAAGCTATGTCCTCTATTACTTGCATATGTGCATTATGTAAAAATATTTGTTTTTTTTCCGAAATGTTTTTTACCTGATTGAATTGTAAATTAAATGTTAGACATGCTTCTTAGCAAATGTAAATCAGTGTAATTCACTGAAGTCAGTGGAGTGCCGCCAGTTTTCAACAAGCAGATTATTTTGGCATCTTGTATCCTTACTGTCTTCTTTGTTGAACCAATCTTTGCATTTCTGTGATGAGGATATTACATAGCTATTAAATCCAAGTTAGAGTTCTCCCAGATCTTGCTCTCGTCATTAATGTCCGGAGGAAAAAAAAAAAAAGTAAAAAGCAGCATTTAAAAGTGTACTTAAGAACATTTTTTGGAAGACTCTCTTGAGACTATTCTCAGATAGTACAAATAAGACTTCATCAACAAAAGGAGGAACTACATTTTAAACACCAGTAATCTTCCCGAACAAGAGCTCACATTTAGACGTCACTAGTATTTGTGTTTATACCACCAAACTTCTGCCACAACAAATTCAGAGAAGAAATGACCTGGTGTTAAAGCTCCAAAGAGACAAATGAAAATCAGAGCTCAGTTCTTGGTTGCATTTGGATTCTCTGTATGGCCAGAATAATTTGAGTGAGTAAAGGAGCATCAGCAAATTAAGGCTCATGTTTCTCAACTCACACCTGCTTCTCCATCTCCTACACATAACCATTTTGTCTGTTCTCTCCTCCAGCTATACTGGTTGGTTTGGTTAAAGCTATGGATAAATGCAGTCTCAATTTAGAACTCCTCTTTCACTGGAATCCAAGCTTTTTTGGCAGTTTTGCTTACTATGGGTATTGCTGTCATCATTGCTAACATGAGAAAGAATGTGTGAAATCTTCATTGGAATAAACATATTCATATTTTCAGAAATGTAGACACTATTGAAGTAAGTCTGTAAATAAATTCCCAAATACAAGTACATATAGCATCAGCGAACCCTGCGACATCTTCAACAAGTTATGGAAACACCATAAAATAACATGGTATAGGAGCTAACTGAAAAGTCCTGGCTTTTGAAGAAATAATTAATTCAAGCTGCATCTAGTGTCTAGACAAAGTGCTAAGGGATATGATTTAGTAGCTTAGTGGGTAGGGATGGTGATAGGAGGACGGTTGGACTAGATGATCTTGTAGGTCCTTTCCAACCTAGTTTTTCTATGATTCTATGATTCTATGATTCTAAGCTGAGAATGTGGTGAATGTGCTACTTTGAAAGCTATCTTCGTAGAAGATCAATAGTATGAAGCAAATAAAAAATTCACCTAAATCAGTGGGACTTCTTCCACTAGTCCAGAGAGTAGGCTATAAAATGGTTATAATACAGATCTGTTAGTATCCTTGCTATGAGCTCATCACTTGGCCAAAACAAAACTGACTTTCCCTAGACTAAAGAAAGATATTTCTCCTTCCAGGTATATGCCTGACTGAAGAATAACTTTCCATTCCTACATACTATGGTACTGCAGCTGTTCACAGAAAGTCATGCTTTCTATTTTACAACAGAAGAAATGAGCTCCTTGTCTTTGTATCAATCATCCTGCTTTTGGGGGAGGAGGGTAAACAAGCAAATAAACAAACATTTTTTGAAGTTTTCCAAAAGCACGAAGACTACAGGCTTGGTCCAAAGAATTCTGGAATTAATAGAAATAATGAGCCAGAATCAAAGCTGAAAATTCAGTCTAACTGTTAAGTATTTTTAAAGCTTGAGCAACTGAAGGCAAGTTCTGTTAATAAAACTGACAGGCATGAAAGCATGCTGTTTTTAATGTCTTGTAATCTCAATTTTTGAAAGACTGTGGTTCATTTCAGAGGAGATCTGACTAAACAATAATAGGCAGTGAGCAGAAAAGAAATTATGCCATTCAAAAATGTGAAAGTGAGAACTGCCTGCAAACAAGAGAGAGACTACATTCCCCCTTGCAGAGAAGAGAGCTAACTACAAACAACTTGTGGCTAGTGAAAGACATCATATAATTTAGGTCAAACAAATGGCTTTGACATAGAGGGACATTTTACACTGAAACATCCCCCTTTTATGCTTTTAATCTCAGTAATAAGTGCAAATATTGACCATCTTGTGAATATCCTCTAAAAGAACTTAAGATTTGCCTAAACTGCGCTATAAATTCTTTCAAAAAATAGCTTACCTACAGTATTCAAAGATAATGTTTTTCTTTTTTTTTTTTTTTTCAGCATGAATGTCACTATGGTATACTGTAAGTATAGCCAGTGACATTACATATTATTTTGTCCAGCAGTACTTATTAGAAAATTGTTAGCAGCTTGTAAGTTCGATGAATTTTAACTATATAAACTAATATTTTCCTCAGTGAAAAAAAAAAAAGGAGAGTGTCCATCTCTTGGCTTTTAATTATCCATTTTACTGTGCTTCCTTTGCATAGAAATGCCAAGGAAAATGGTTAAGACATTAACTCATTGTCTTGCTGAAGTTAGAAATCCTCTGTAAACCATTTATCTTTGAAGTATCTTATTGCACCTTCACTGTAGATTAAACACTTTAATGTGTGTCTTTCAAAGACACACTTTTTGCTCCTGTTTATTGAACTTTAGCCTGAAAAACAACTGTAGCTCACTGCAGAGATTTATCAGCTAGTCAAAAAATCCTACATGCACACGTATTGCAACCCAGACAGTATAACTCCCTAGAGAACGTAACACTTTCTCTGCAGCTTAAATTCAGACTTACTGTGGTCACTCCAGTGATCTCTAGATCACCCCTGTGCTCTAATCAGTGGGAGAAAGAAGAGAGAAAAACTGAATGAGGAACAAAGGGTAAAAGACTGGGGTACAGAGCTAGGAAACAACAGACCGGAAAATGGCAGGCAAAGAATAAGGAGAGAAGAGACTGGAAAAGAGAAGTAGAACTACAACACACAAGAAAACTACATGTCTGAGTCTGAGAAGTAGTGAAGGAGAGAAAGCTGAGAAGGAGGAAGAGATGCAACAGGAGTATTGGACAGGCTGGCCAATACTAAAGCACCTGTCTTAAATTTCATTGCAATATCAAGTATCCAAATATTACACAAGTCCAGAACTAAAATAATCTCTGCAACCTTATTTATACATGTACACTGCATATACACTCTTGTACATGCAGTGTCACAGCCTTTTATTCTTCAGTAAAGACAAGGATAGGAAGATGGAAATATATGAACATACTGGATCACAACATATACACAAAGTTGTTTATGCAGCCTAATCCTGACATTTTCTGAATTGTGAATTCATTGTTCTGCCACCTCAGAACTGGTTTTTAGCCTCTATGAATGAAATGTAACACAAAAATTTATTGTCAATGATACAATAATTGTAAGTTCTTTCCTAAAACATACTTTAGATTAAATTAGAATAGTTGAATATATCTTTCATTCTCATTTGTTTTTTGTAACCAAAGGCTGCCTCAGTGCAGTGAATATATGTCAAAAATGGTTTCCCTTGTTAATACAGAGCAAAATGTTCCGCTGCTGTGAATGGTTGCTTCCTGGATACCATATCTGACAAACATATAACGTAAAAGCACTTGCTTCAGGTGGTAGTGTTGCAATAATGGTAAGCCTTATGTCTGGTACTGCAAAGCTGATTAAATATTAGCAGCAAGCAAGTGCTGCAACACAAAAAGAGTGAATTGATGAATACATATGTTACTCATTTCTCTCAGTAAGCACTATAGAAGAGAAACAGTACAGAGTATAATTTCACAAAATCGAGAATGCACACCATTCATTGTAGTCTAAGGCACATCAAACTCACCGCAGCAAGCTGGTCCACTCCACTTGCAGTTCGTGCCAATGTTACGAGGTCTTCTTGCATCTTATCTACCCATGATTTTATCCTACAGAAATAAAAAAGAAGAAAGAGAAGGAAAATCAATTTGATGGCAAATATCTATGAAGATCTCAAGCACAAATAAAGGCTTGCCGATGGATTTTCACACGATAGAATGACACTGAAATCCACCAGATACAGCTGTGAATTTGCTTCAGATATGGTCACTGTTTTCCTTTACTTCTTCTCTTCCCTTTTCAGTAGTCTGTCATGCGAGGAACTTGCATGCAATTATTTATAAAAGGAAAAGGGCAAAAAGGAAAAAAAAAATATGTTGATACAATTATTGAATACAAAATCTACATGACTTGTCTTTTCTAAAAAATAATCTGCTTGGAATGGACCAAAACACTGAAACTACATCCTATGTCCAATAGTTCTCTTGTATCAACTCAAATCTAAGCCATTTGCTGTTTATTTCCCTTACTTTTCATCAGCTGGACTTTGTCAGGTGCTCTCCAGACACTATTCCTATCATATCATAATGCTGCCTCTTGCTGACAGCTACTAACGTCTGTTTCCAAATACGATGGAGCATAATTTATCATCTTTTCCTTTCTTTTTACACAGCAGAGCCTCTACCAAGACTTGATGATGTGTAAAGGATGAATGTTCTAATACAATCTTCTGTTGTGGCCAGCCCACTAAGCCAGATGTAAACCATAAGCCATTGGATCTATTAGTAGCTGTAGCAAAGACACAACAGAGCTTGTGCACTGCCCCTAGGAAAACCTGCCTGGCCCGCAGCTTATTCACAGAAAGGTCTTTCTGGATAGACTTGAGGTCCCTCTCCCAGCAGATAGCACAAGCAGACAAAAACAGCAGCTGGGAGCAGGCTGACAAACCATCATAACTCTTCTGGCCTGCAGCCCCTCTTTGGATGCTCCATGGAAGCAGAAGCAGGACAGGCAGCAGCCAGCATAGGTTGTTCTGGCAAGGGGCACTTGCTCCTGGCTGCCGCTGTTGTTATGCGCACTTGGCTCCCTGAGCCCAGTAAACCTGACTCCATGCAAAAGCGTTGGATCCATTGCAGGTTTCATGTTTAGATGCCACGTCATGTTCAGCAGCAGGAAAGGAGCCATGGCACAAGTTTATTCCAGTGAGACCTATGCTTATTCTGGTGACAGAAGATGGTGGTGTAGGTTGCCTAGCCAGAAAAAATGCTCTCCAACTGATCTATCATATCTTTCCTGTCATTACTACAGATCTGCACTCCGAAATCTGGAATAGATACTTGTATTTATCCTAGCCATTTCCTAGCCTTATTGTGATACATGGGGAAAGTAGGAAAGAGATGAAAAAAAGAGACTCCATTTTTGCTGCAATACGGAAAATTTGTAATAGTAAGAAAGAACATGGAGGATTGCTTTCACTTTTTCCTTCCATCACTTTTGACATGTTTTCTATGAAACAACAGTCAATATCTTAAAAGGGCACAGACTCTATCATGGAGTTGTAACTTGGGACTTTTATTAAAGGATCCTTCCTTACGCTTTAGAAAAAAGAGATCAGTCATCCAAATGCAAAAGAAGATTCAGGTCTGACTTCTAAGATGAAGGACCTTTTGGCAGCCTGAAATGTGTGGACAGCTAGAACAGAAACTACGTAGATAGAAAAATACTGGGTTTCACAAAAGTGCTAGATTTCAGACAAATCCCTCTTCTCAATCAGTATTAGATGGCTTCCTGATCAATATACAGTCTTTCATGAATGCTATTTTGACACACCATAAGCAGAATACTCTGCCAAAATAAACAAGAATTTTCTGAAGATTTAGTTCAAAGTGTCTTCAAGGCCTTTACAAAAAATCTATAGCAGAAAATGAACTCTGCTTTCATGCAACCTAGAAAAGACCCTTACATGACTCATAATTTCTTACAAAAAATGCTTAAGAAATTGGGAAATTGTAACCACAGCTTCATATTAACCATGGCTTCCACCTGTGATATTGCTGTTCTCACTGCCTATCTCCAGCTACTCTCTTGGCTTGTTTGGCACTCTCATCTATTGTGTCATATCTTTTATGTTCTGTTGTGTTGTATCTTTAATTTTTCCCTTCAAAATCTTTGGATAAAGAACTGTGATTTACTCTGTCTCTACTGCACTTGTACTATTTTCCCACTGGATTCTAGGAGTTTCAGATGTACAAAAATTACACCTTAAACTGATTAAAAAAAAGTTATGACTGAAGCTATCTCACTAGTCTCATTCATCACAGAACAATATTAATTGATCTGGTTCCTACAGGCTAGAAACTTTTCAGAAGACTACCTACCCTTTAAAATCTCAGTGCACCAGACACTTTCATCATCAATGCTGTAATTGAAAATACTCCAAGTTTGCTTTTTTTTTGCCAGTTACAGCCACTAATGATAATATCATAGAATCATAGAAACACTATGGAAAGGTTGGAAAGGACCTACAAGATCATCAAGTTTTTCCTTATATCTAATCTAAATTTTCCCTGGCGCAACTTGTGGCCATTCCCTCTTGTCCTGTCAGTAGTTATCTGGGAGAAGAGGCCAACCCCCTCCTCATCACAATCTTCCTTCAGGAAGCTGTAGAGTGCAATGAGGTCTCCCCTGAGCCTCCTCTTCTCCAGACTAAGCAATCCCAGCTCCCTCAGCTGCTCCTCATAAGACTTGTGCTCTAGACCCCTCACCAGTTTTGTTGCCCTTCTCTGGACATGTTCCAGGGCCTCAACGTCTTTCTTGCAGTGAGGGGCCCAAANACTTACTGAGGGTACACTCAATCCCCTCGTCTAGGTCATCAATAAAGATATTAAACAAGATAGGCCCCAGTACCGACCCCTGGGGGACACCACTTGTAACGGGACGCCAGCTGGACTTAACTCCATTAACCACTACCCGCTGCGCATAGCCCTCTAGCCAGTTCTTTACCCAGAGAAGAGTGTACCTGTCCAGGCCATGGGCTGCCAGTTTCCCCAGGAAACATCTTATTAAATGCTTACATGACAAAGTATGCTAAGGGAAAGACCTGTAGATGAACAGGATATTTTAAAAGGTGCCCAAAGGCTCCTTTTATCCACAGTAATGAAGTGGACCTTTCTCTAATTTTTTAGTGACACTCCTCATTATATGTGGGAATATCAAGGTTGAGGAACATGGTGGCAAAATGTTCATGTGTGAACCCACCCCCAGGGTTGTTATGTGCTAGTGGAACTGCACTGACAATAATGAGAAATTTTAAAACAAAAGCTACCCTAGATACAACTAGCAGATATAACAACGTGCCTTGTAAGCGGAGTACTAATTTTTTCCTACCTACCTTTTACACCAGACTACTTTCCCATTCCTTGGTGAATGTCTACTTCACCACTTAGTTTGCTACCTATCTCCAAATCAGATAAGAAGAATAACCCATCAGGTTAATGATGCTTTTCTGTGGAGGTTCAACAAAGGTTAATAGGTGGAACAGGTCAACAGAAACATGGCCTGTATTTACTTCACTCCTTGCACTGTATCACCAGGAGTACTCTTACTGCCTTATTTCTTTGCTCATTTACATCCTACATCTCTAACATGGCAATAAAAAAGTGATGTATATTGGAATTTAGGGACTGATTACATTTTCATTGATGGTTACAATTGATTCCACCACTGTGCTAGCACTCCTAAATCTTAGTTTCCATACTTTCCTTTCCAGAATCCAGTGTAAAATAAACTAATGTATATGTGAGAACAGTATCGACTCATAAGCACAAATGTGAAAAAAAGTAAAAATGAAATCTTTTTTTTGAATTTTGTTTCTTTTTTCTTTGTCAAAGATTGAGGTACAAAAAAAGTGAAAAAGTGAAATTCATTACCCAAAAGCACTTTCAAAACCATAAAATAAATAATTGAACACACTGAGATGCATAAAGATTCTGGATGTTATTTCTAAGAAGGCTGGATAGAAAAAATCAGGAAGGACTGATTTTTAAATTGACATTTTTCATTTCCCGTTGTTTTCATTTTCATTGGATATTTTTCTCTTTATCTCTGAAAGGAAACTGGAATGGTTAGAAGATATATTAAATAGTTAACCTTGAAATACTGCATGAAGTCACTTTTAAAAACATGAATTACGTATTACTACTTATTATTCCTATTACTCATAAATGAAATATGGAATACTTTCCTTTTTAACTTGCAATAATGTTTTATTTTTCAGTAAATACTTACATATCCTCTAGACTTCCTGCCTCCACAGAATTAGCCCACGATTCATATTCTTTATAGGTTAGTCATCTAAGCTGGTGTTTTGATGTCTTTTTTTTTTTTTTTTTAAATCATTTTTCCTTTGAACAAGGCATCTGCTCCAGACAATGTAAAAAGGCATCTCCAGAGATGCCCCTTTGCCCCTACTGGAGCCTCAGACAGCCTGGATTCCTAGTCCAGGATCCCCAGTACAGCTAAGCTACATGCTTGGCTTTTATGCAGGTTTCATTAGATAGTATCAGTTTAGATGGAATAGAATCACAGAATCACAGAATTGCAGGGGTTGGAAGGGACCTCAAGAGATCGAGTCCAACCCCCCTGCCAGAGCAGGTTCCCTGCAGCAGGTTGCACAGGTAGGCATCCAGGCAGGTCTTGAATATCTCCAGGGAAGGAGACTCCACAACCTCCCTGGGCAGCCTGTTCCAGTGCTC
>WBMW01001107.1:109261-227740 GCA_013396635.1 Penelope pileata
GCATGGGAAGAAGGAAGAAGTTCACCTTAATTCTATTTTAATAGCAGTTTCCCTTCCCTTCTGTAAATATAAATAAGAATGCTTCTTCTACTCTTGACTATACACTTACCTTAAAAGCCTTTTTCTGTCATATATTCATCTTCACCTATTAGACTTTCTGTAGCGGAAATTATCTTTTTCTTACATGTCTGGGCAATAGCTAGTACAAGAAGGTGCAACATAACAAAGATTAATGAATAAGAAAGGCTTTTTTTCTAGATTACTACCAGAAATACAAATGGTAAAATGACATTCTAAAATTCTGAAGAATCTCTGTATAATCACCCTTTCCTTCCAACAAGAATTTAAACAAAATCATTAGCATTACTTTAAGGTCTAGTGTCTGCATTTCTGCATCTCACTTCTCCCATCTTCCCACCAGACACAGTGTCTTTGTAGCACAAGTTTTAGATATTTCATGTTTCTCCTAGACTGTTTTTCTGAACTAGAAACAGCCACATCCTAAAGCTTTCACATGAGAAAAAGAGTTCAAGTGTAACTTCTTGTCGTTATTATTTTTTTTTTAATAAAGAATCATACTATCCCATTATATTTTTTATTTTCTCAAAAAAATGAAATGAGAGCCTCTGGGCACTGAAATGCTTGCCTGGTACTGCTTTTAACTGAAGCCTGTGGTGCAATATCTGCCTGACAGCTGCTCATGGTCAGTGTATTTAAAAATTGGAAAACTGTCACAGCAAACATGATGTCCCATAACTTAAAGAAGCAGCAGTAGTTTTTCTGCAAAGGCGAACAACAGAAAGTTCGTACAAAAGATTAGTTTGTTCCTATCACTATTAGTTTGGCAAAAATGTTCCACTGGAAAGTGATTATATTTTGCAGTACGATTGACTTTCACCCCATTCTCCCACACACAGGTTTTCCCTGTATCAGGCAATGACTGGACAAAAAGAGCACCCACATGCTCTTCCACAAAAACTTCTAAGTGATGTGAATGATGGAGGGGACTATCTGATTAAAGACAGACAGATGTGAGCCATTTACTGGGGAATTAGAAGGTACAACACTGCTGCTGTCACTTGGGCTGTGATCAGACTGATGAAGAAACAGCTAGAACACTATAGAACCATCCATCCACATTACAGTATTATCTAACCTAGCATAACAGCTATTTTGACAGCACAGAAATCCTTTCTTCCTCTTTTTGTTTTTTTCCTATTCTATTTTTTCTTTTCTTTTTTCATTTTTTAAGTAAGATAATTATATTTCCTAAACTCAAGAGGATTTTTGCAGGTGCCTTCAACTCATCCTCCAAGTTGAATTTAATATAACAGATGTCAACCTAAGAAATCTTTAACTTCATTAAAAATCTATTTTTATGATAAACCTACATACCAAACTTACAGAACAGAGCTCAATTACAAGAGTACAAGAAACCAAGAGAGCTACATGTAGAACAGCTGTGCTACAACCTTTTCTTTCTAGAACTGATGCAATTATTTTCTGCTTATTTCGAGGACAGTAGATTTATGTAATTACATACCACAGCTCTGTAGACCACTCAAACTAATTTAAGGCACATTAATTGACTTCTGTGTGAGTACCCTCTTGCGATCTAAAGAAGCAGGCAATTCTGCCAATTTAAGTCATGTGTTCTGTTGGAGATCCACATCCATCAGTTAAGATAATGTTTTGCTCAAGTTTCTGAATAGCTCCTGCATACAAAAATAACAGCAATTAGAATAACGAAAAAACTAAGTAGCAAGAGGAAAGTTGTTTTTTCCAAAATAGGTCAATATGTCTCTCTCTCTTTTTTCTTTTTCTTTCTTTTTTTTTTTTTTTTGGATAAACCACATATAACACTGTTCCTAATGTAATGGAACTCAGTGGAATAGCAATAGAATAGCAGTGTTTGAGAAATGAAGATTAATGAGATTAGACTCAGAAACAGTGAGATAGCAAGCCTTGTTATATTTTTGCAATCAACCTCACACTTTATTTCCTTGCTCAGAAAATCCTTCACTTTCAGAATCAGAAGCTTTTTAGAGGATTTGTTGAGGGTAAAGGAGGAGGGAAAGGCTACAAAATTATCATAAAAGCTGAATTCTCAACCATTCTTTGGCCCTATTAGGCAACACTAAAGGGCAAACAGAAACTGTTACTTCAATTGATAGAAGTGAATGTGAAAAAAGGAGCATTTGCTATGATGGAATTAGTGACCTTCTGTGCAGAAGTTACCGATGTCGCTGCATTTATCCTTCCAACTGCAAATCTACCGAATTTTAATACCACCATATATTTTGATGACCTATTAAGCTGACAGTACAGCATTTCAGATATGTGGGTGGAAGGGTAGATTTATAGATAACCAGACTTTGTAAAGAGTAATAAAAGCAGGTTTTGTGAAATACTGAACAAATTGTCATAGTGTGTTAAAATCTCATTGATTCTACGTGAAGGAAAGTAGAAGTTGAATATGCTAAGATCACTAAAATTCTACAGTTACCAGATTAAACTCTTGATAAAGTAGCAGTTCTTGAATCCCCACTGAGTAGTCAGAAATAAATAAAAGAGGGTTATATAATTTAAATGAGCTATAAGAGCAAATTAAGGCAAAGTAGGCAGTATAAGAATATGCAAATCTTCCAGATCTTACTACAGGATTTGTAACAATCCAATTAGATCCACAGAGTGAAGGAGAATTAAATCCATCTTACAGAGACATGCTCACCTCTACGGTTGTAAACCTCTCCACTTGTGTACAGTCTTTTCACAGGGCTCTTTCTGTGGCTTGGGAATTTATTAATGGACTTCGTGATAGTGTGATATCATAGAAGTATGATATAAATACTAAACATAGTTTGTAACTTTGAAGGAAGTTAAGAATTCACATATTTAAGTGAAAAGGGGCTTATGCTGCAAGTGTTGCAGATCCCACTTTATTCCAGCGTGATGATGATGCAGACACATATATCCACTGTAAGTTATGTGTTGAAAAATATATCATAAAATGTTGTGTAAATGTTTGGAAGAACTTTTCTGTAAGAAAAACAAAGCACAGATTAAGTCATGACATTCAGCTACTCAGCTGAGTGGGGAAAGTAGGAAAGCTATGCTATGTCTATGCATACAAACACATCATCTACTCCACAGGCAAGAAGAAAAAGTAATACTTTGTTTCAGTGCCCTCTTTGACTGTCTTATCTGCCCAAATATGACAAACTTCTGGCCATGTAGTCTGCAAGGCCCTTCCAGATATAAAACTGTTCCAATAGTCAAGGCCAGAGAGACTTTCTTATTGTTCTGCGTTACAAAAATGTAAAAACTTTGCTTGAAATAATTATCTTACATTTCTCAAATTGAAATGTTTAGGAGTGAGATGTATCTGTAAGACATGTCTGTCATACTTGTCATTCTGCAGAAATGGTCAACATAGACAGCAAACTCCTCAGGATCTGTTTGGTGGCAAATGTTTAGACTTTGGATTTTTAAGCTCTTATTCTATGTTTAAGCCATCCACTCCCAGAAGCTAGAAAAGTTTTCCATTTTTTTTCCAAACTCTCCTTCTCATACACCTCTGCACCGCAGATAAATGGGGCACTAGGAACCCACTGAAAAAGTGTTTATACAGACACAAGGAGAAGGAACAGCCCCTTGATTTAGCCAGCAATTCAGGAGGTCTAAGTTCCACCACTGAGTTCTAGGACGATGCTAGTGGCATGAGGAGCAGAACTCATGCCTCAATGACCACCTATGTCCTAAGCAATAGTTTTTTTCTTCATGTTCAGTTCCAGTGGCAGGTTAAGGGGTGGAAATGGGTGGCATTGTGACAGCTAAGAAAAGCAGAACTTCCCACTTTAATATGCAAGTTGTAGAGACCTCAAATAATCCAGATGTTAAATGGGAATGAGTAAGTAATTCCTTAAATGAGGTGTTCATTTTGAAAAGCTGGATTGGGAAATGGTCATATTATTTTATAATCTGTCTCAGCCTAAACCAAGTATCTGACAGGTGTTTAGCCACACATTCCCATAATAACAGCTTCTGGTCCACAAATATTTCTCTTCACTTTGCCAAAAGTGTTCTTTTGGAGTCTAATGCTTCCTAGCAAATAACATGAAAAATATGCTCTAACAGAAATTACTGTTGCACAAAATAGAATTTAATAATTTAAACTCAATCTTTAAAGCTAAACCTGACAATAAAATCAGCTGCAAAATTACTACAAGCTGTAAAATAACTCCTTAAAAATGATTGTTTTAATTATCAACAATTACAGTGCTAAAACAGTTTAGCAGAGAAGACAAATTTATCAAATGACTGTTAATAGCCCTCAGATGTTTTTCATTAAAGTATTTTACAATTAGATATATATCTAGTACCTTTTACTGTGTAGCATTGAAAAATAACCAAATACTTAAAATCTAGTTACCATTTCTGTAGAAATGAATAAATGAAGCACAATCATTTGGTTTTAAATTCCAATGGTCTAATGTATGGCCTAGCCATATAGATCCCCTGGAGATCTGTACCAGATGAGCCGCCACCAGAGAGACACAAGTATCACCAGAGTTCCCACAGGGTAGCACTTAATATGACTCTCATCCTCTCTTTGCTTCAGCTCTGACAACTATTATTATTATATTACATAATAACTAATATTTAAAGAGCATACAGTACAGTCCAGACAAAGTTAATTACTCAAGTGAAAACAGAGATAATGTCTATGTAATGCAGCAGCATGATTCTGCTGTACTGTGAGGTGGTAAGATCACAATGAATCCAAATGAATTCAGTCCTTAGACTGAAGAATTAACTTACTAAAGTAACATAAAATATACAGTAATTCAGATAAAAATTAAAACATACGAGCTTTTATTTTTTAGCTTATCTATCTTTGAATGTATAGATTTATTTTTTTGTCTAGATCATGCAGCACTGAATGTATATACTTAAGACAAACGCTAGCGTAAGCTTTCACAGAAATGACCAAGCATCCATTTCATTTTATCCCCAGCTATATGTCTGAAAAAATAAAGAAGAAATCTTCCCTTGAGTTCAGCAGCATAGAAACGAGTTCTTAAAACTGTGTATTTCACTGTCTTTCTGGAAACTGAGGTATAAACCAGGACCCATATTAGAAATCAGATTAAATACTTTGGGGGGAGAGCTATTTAAATGCTTCACCTCCCAAAGAATGTATTGGGCAAACTGTAGCTAAGCCAATGACACTGTCATCTTATTTCTATACCTTATTTGGGCATCTGATGTGGGTTTTGGTTGTTGTTTTACCACACAGGAGTGACACTAGCACCAACACATCATTTAACTGCCCTGTTCTACTGCTTTGCTGCAGTGAGGTACATCAGAAGATGGGTATTTCCATCTATGCCAGTTGAACTAGTCACATAATTTAAGCACTCGGCTGAAATGGGATTCTGCACTCAGATCCTGTGCAGAATTTCTGCATTTTTTGCTTTTGCTACTTGCTTACATGCAAAAGTCAAATGTAAAAATAGAGAGATGCACAAGGGTTAAGCAGCTGTTTATGTACTCTGAAAGACCAAACTTGATTGTATAGGGAGAACCTAATAATTCTGTATGAAAAGATGATTATTAAAAAAATGTGGTTTTATAGTGTTCGTTTACAATGAACTAATTTGAAAAATATTCCATGATCACTTAAGCACTGAAAAAGCAACAAACATTGGCAACAAAAATCTAGATTTTTGTTGACTTGTAGAACAGCTAGAAGCTGTTCACTACCAAGCTTCAAATTTTATGGCCTCTTTTAAAATGCACTTTTCAGTTATGCTGATCCCTCTTGTTTAATAATGACAAGGATTCATAAATAAAATATATATCAAATAGCAGAATACCACCTTTTGATAAATCCATATAGTCTAAAACAAAAAACCCTGACTCCAACTGTACTCCATCAGTGGTAATGCTAAACTTCTTGTAATTTATTATGCTTTTTTCAAATTATTATATACTTTAAGAAACCTTTGATGCACACTGTACTCCAAAGAATATTACTTGAAAGATGCACATCCAAGTTAATCAGCTGTTTCATTTGCAAATATATTCGTTCTTTCAATGCCTGACTTCCAAAGCACAAAGCTGTCATCTTCTTAACATGCCACTATTGTGGCATGTATACTAACAACATTTATAGCAGTAAAGATACCTTGTTTTGGAAAGATCTAAATAGACTTCTAGATCTGAATCTTCTAAAAGATTGGCACTATCTGCATTTAGTGCTGCCATTTGAACCAAAGAAAGTAAAATACCATCACAAAAGATGCAAAAGAGGCAAAGTAGAGATCACTGTACAAGCAAAGGACCGTGGCACAGAATATTAAGTTTCTACAGAAATTAGCATCAAAATTAGCAATAGCCAGGCAGTCCTTAAATTCTTTCCATTTCACAAAGTTGCTCTAAATTACACAGAGTTTTTGCTAAAGGAGCAGCTGGCATGTTGTGGTTCCTGGGATGCAAATGCATATTAATGGCTATTTGAAAAATATAATAGTATATGAGAAAATAATCAATGCATTCTTTTCCTTCTGTTCAAGGGTTTATCAGTTTGTTCCCAGACACTCTGCAGTCTTCTGTTTTGAAAACAGTTTTTAACACTGTCCATTGCAATATGAGGTCCAAATACTTGGTATTTTTGCAAGCCTAGGGGAGGTTTAATCACAGGATCAGGGCAGCATCTGCACAAACTGGTGTGGGTGGACTTGAGATATATTAAAATCATGACTAAGTTTCCCCAGGGTGTTGGACAGACCAATTGTACATCAGAAGTGCTAGCATACTGTAAACTACCAGGGAAAAAAAAAATCCCAGTAAAGAACCAGCAACAACCAAAACTATAAAACCATATTTCAATTCTTCACATTACAAAATTAACCTTTTGAAATGGCTGGTGTCAGGCTTCACAAGCCAGTTTCATCATGCTCAGGTCTTACATTTTTGTTGTAATCCTTCAGTAGCAATAGATTGCATTTTTCTGAAATCTGCAGAAGCTGGAGATTGAAGGATAATACTAAATGTAATTACTGGAGTGATATGAAAGTCTCAGCTTCATTTCTCAAGAGAAAAAGAACTCTTACAGATAGCTCACAGATGACTCATACAAACCTTAGAAACATAAGAGTACATGCTCCTGATATTTGGGCTTCACTTTTGAAAAGCCTGGTTGATGAGATTGCATGTGTTTGATTCAGAAAGCTCAGACACAGAAATGGTTTCCAACTGTGCGCACAGGGCAAAAGGGCTGTATGGGTCAGTTCACAGCGAAGCTGAACAAGAATGACATCAAATGTAATTCAGTTTTAAAACAATGCCTTCTCAAAGAGGCTTTGCTCTCCTTTCTCAGGCTGGGGTAAATGCTCTAAGGTCAAGAGGCCACAATGCTTGTCAGTGTATTCAATGCACATTAGAAAGATAGGCTATTAAGGAAGAGTGTTTGACATTTACCCAGATGCCAGCCCTCCCCTCTTCCACTTGTCCCCTTCCCCAATTTCAACACATTCTCTAATTAAGCATCAATACAACACAATATAATTGAACAGATGTAGTAGTCATTACCAGGAATTACCCATTCTCCTATGAAATCAGAGTGTATGGAAAGGGCTGTGTTTGAAATGGGTGAACTTAATTGCCCAATGGTCCCCAAGAGGGATGTACAAATAGATCAAGACATCACACACGCACAACTGATCTCAGCTCTGACACAAGCTTTTTGTCACTCTCATCCATCTTTGCTTACTAGGGTTAATGGTGGCTGGAATCAACACCGGACAATTTAATAAATAAGAGCATTGGATGTGTTTCAAATGAAGCATACCAGAACTCGGGCTTTAGTGACATTTTGATTAAAGGTCCATACGTAGCAAAGTCTTTTTAGGAGGCAGCTGCTTAAAAGACAAGCTATTTGAGTAAAAACAAAGCAGAGTAGCTGGTATCCCTTGGCAATTTACTGTGAAACATTTGTTTGCTTCACAACGATCTGATTCACAACCATTGCACTTGCATGGTTGGTTGATTAAATAAGTATATCTAGCAGTCATTACAGTGAGCAAAGTAAAAAAAGTCAATTGCTAAAGTAATGTCTCTCTGTGTTATGCAAAACAGATAAATCACAAAAGTGTCTCCCATTTCCTTTTCCAGCACCTCATTCTCTGTTTCCATTTCCAAGCATAAAATGCTGGGTTTTTAAATTACATACTCATAAATTTTATTTAACTAAGAAAAGTGTTAATCCAGACCAGTGGTGGAAAATGTTCTGAAGGGAGTGCACTGCCATCAGTTTTAGTATACAATTGCAGATTCACTGACAGTGATCTAGGAAAGGACTGATTTCCTTAAAAAACAAAAACAAACAAACAAACAAAAACAACTATTCAAATAAAAACAACGACGGTAATTTGAACCTGATCACACAAATAAAAACAGCCTCTTTCCACCTCAGGCTGCCTCCCTAAGAGCTGCTGTGATCTGCACCTGGGATCCAGCCTGGGCTGGCAGAGGTGACTAGCAATATTTATAAGGCACAGATATGACACATTCAGGCAACAGAAAAGAGGAAAATAAGAAAGAACCTGGCAAGCAAGAAAAATGTCAACTCTGGAAGATCATGCTGGATTTATTTAGGCCTGGATAAGTGTTGGTAGTAGAAGAGAGCAATATCTAGCAGGGAAATTGGGAATGAAGGAACTGGTCTTGCAGTGAAAGAGTACGACCTGAAAAACCTGAATTGTTTACTTTAAACAAATGTCCATGAATGAGAGCATTTCTACTTCAAATCTATCTATCTATATATTTATAAAATGCTACCCAAGGCAGTTTCCAGATTGCTCAGTGAAAATACTGTCAATATCATTAGAGAAAGATGAAAGAGCCTTTTAAACTAGGTGCACTTTCTGCATTCCTCTTCATTGTCATAACAGTAATACAATTTTGCTGTGATAACATACCAGATTCCAAGGTTACACTGAATGCTTTGACATCTCTGAATATGTAACATTCTCCATATTGAAAGGAAGACAGAAACTTTAGTAGAACTGTGTTCTCAAGTTTACCATAAATTAAGCTCTGAAATAGTAGCCATTCCTTTGCCAGACACTCATTTAATGTTACTACAATCTGTATAATTCTCTTCTTTGTAAGCATAATTTTCTTAATTTTCTCTTATTTTTGCCTGCATCCAGAATGTTAAAACACTACAGAAAAGCTCTGTGCTGAAATTGCAAACCTCTGTGTATGCTGCTTGTACTTAGGACCTAACACTCACTGGACAACTCTCTTCCACGGCAAGAGAAACATCTAGTGCTTGTCTTAAACCAGTCCCATTTGGTCCTACTTAATGCAGTAAGTCCATTGCTGACTGGGATTTACATCAATTTTTTTTTAATGTAAATGCTGCCAAAAAAAAAAAAAAATGTTCAGAGTTAGTAAAAAAGGAGAGTGAATAGAAAAAGAAATACAGAAATGGGCTGAGTAGTTTCTACTATCGAAGTTCTTTCTTGCCTGTTCAATTGCATGTGTGCTAAAATAAAATTAACAGCACAATAAGGTGTGTGCCATTTGCTTATTTCAAAATACTGTCTCCAACAGCAGCATTTCTATTCAAGTAGTAGTAACTGAAGCATCTTACACAACATGTGTAAGTCAAATAAAATTGTTTTCAACCAGTAACCGTTATAGAAATTTTGTCAAAGATTCTAGTTAAATTGCTCAGAATAAAGGTCAGAGTCTACTCCAAATCCAAACTGACTTGTTATGCTGCAAACATGAAGCTACCTTTAAAGACAGCGCCTGTCCCGTTCCCATGTCTTATATCCTACATATTGATTAATGCTTCAGAGGTGCACTGGAAGGTCCTAGTTCTTTTCTCCATGGATTGCAGGCATTATATTTGATGAACACAGGAGGCAGGATCCAAACAGGATCAGATGCTCAAGGGTGGTTTGAACTGGATCACAATCTCATCAACATCCCTTAAGCTATCTCCATGTGCCAAAAAGTAGGTTCCACTGAGTTCAGTCTTTTATGAATACAAATAGTCATATTTCTCTCCCTCAATCATTTCCACAAATCCCTCTTCAATTTTTTAAAATGCCTAAAGGATCTCTATATTCTATCTCCAGCATTTTAATGACAATTTCAGAAGTATTTATTCATTAGGTACTTGCTCTTCGTTCTCTAAATTTCCTTTTTGAATGTTTCTATCTCTTACTATTGACTGCATGGGGAACAGCAAGTGCCTGACCTGTGGTTTCTAAGCTGCACCTAAGGACTGTGTCATAGGGAAAATAGCACACAACCTTTCACCACTATCTAAACCTCCAACATCATTCTGCAGGAAAGAAACAGAAAACATTCTTACAAGATTTCAACCCAGCTCTCAACAAAATCCCCCTCAAGTGAGAGTTTGAGTACAGGCACAGTCTATCACATTTACAAGCACCTGATCTGTGTGAGAACAGAAGAAGCTAAACAAAGAAAGAGACGCCTGACCACCACGTGTTTGAAGAATTAGCATGCTCTGTTTTCTACACGCTATCAGGAAGGGTTATCTGGAAAGCGTTCTGAGATCAACTGACCTTTAAAAGGCCCCTAGCACACAACAAAGTAGCACAATCAAAATTTGATCCTTTTATACTCCTTTCTAAATCTGTCCCTGAAACATAATATCTTTTCATGTACAATATGAGAGTGCAGTGCTTTGCGAGATCTATTGCATGCAGTACAACTGATAATACTTGAGGTAAGAAGTATGAGATAGTTTTCAGTCTTACAAAGGTAACAGACCACTTTAATGAAAGTTTAGAATTTGCCTTTAATATTTAATCAACTTTACACTTTGATTTATGTAGGCTACTGTATATCCTCCAAGGGCATGAGGAGAGTACTTTCAAGGAAGAGCATCTGGGGAGAAAAATGTTGACATTTCTACTCCGGTTATGTTATACTCCTAATTGTGCATAAATCTGTTGTATTTCTTCTGTTTCTCTGAATACATTACTTTCAAACTGCAAACATGAAATCAGACATTTCTAAACTGTAGTGTATGATAAGCAGTCATCATTAAACACTTTCTTCTCCTCATTTCCAATATAAAAAGAGCACTAATATCAGACACCAGGAGAAGAATGCATGCATGCGCAATACAAATATATTTATTTTCATGATATCCATCTCTGTAGATATCCTTTTTTGAGTCAGCCAGAACTAGTTGTTGATGCAGTAGAATGAAGGTGGTAAAACAAGCAAGTGCCGTGGAAAGGCTAAAGATGACAGACAGATTTATGCACAAAAATCACAAAATTGCTAATGGCAAAGACAGACTCGAATATCTACATCCTGTGTACATAGTGTTTAATGAGATTAAAAGTCTATGTTTACAAGATTTAATATTAAAATACAAGGTACGCTTCCATACACACTTTATTTTATGGTATGCAACACAATGAAACATAGAGAATATGTACCAATATGTACTGTAGAAGAAACCAATGGATATTGGCTGTCCTATACAAGCAAGGTACTGGTATTGCACTTATCATATTCTTGACAACTGTAAAGTACAGAATAATCAATTGGCATGTTCTGGACAAGTTAGCCATAAAATCTATTGTTATTCACTGTCACAGTAAAATTGCAAATTCTCTCCACTTCTGATGGGATACTTGTAGATTGTCTTTTCTTCAGTTAAAATCGTATTTCTCCTAGCCATTCACTGCATTATCTTTTGACTTTTACCATTTCCTTTCAAATGCCAATCCAAAAAGTGTGTCAGCACAGGAAGAGTCACATCATCATCACACAGTCCATTGGTAGTGGTCTTGGGGAGGGAAAGTGGGCAGATATTGGTTTTGTTCCTATCAGAAAACAGTAAGTGACCTATGAAATCTGAAACTGGCCTTTTACTTGTTATCAGTCATCTGGACAAGTAAAAGCAGCCACTTTCTTTGTTATGCTTATTGAACAATTGTCAACACTGCATGTTCCAAACTGGTGCTTCCTGAAAGGCTAAATGAATTACAAGTGACCTGCCAAAACCACAAAGGAAATCACGGCAGAACCATGAAAAGAAGCTTCATCTTTGTCATTGGTTCACGAGAACCAATGGACAAGAAAGTGCAAGCAGGAATAGCTTAGTGCTGCAACCCCCTAACCTCTCCACCCCACTAATCTGCAGAGAGAAGGAACAAGCAAAAGCATCCAGAGCAATTGTACTTCTCCATTCCCACTCAGAGACTCAGCGCTTACTGCATGCAGTAAAATAGGAATCTCACTCTAAATTGCTTTGAATTCCTTTTGTGCTGGTGGTGAAAGTTGATTTTAGCAGCTTTCAGAGTAGGAGTGACATGAATATATGGAAATCAAATCCTATTACTTTTCCAATGTGAAATGCTGATATTGATCAACAAAGTATTTAGAATTTCAAAAGAAAAAACAGGTTTGTATATGCCTAGTTAAGAGAGAAGTCATTTTTTCTTTCTAAAGCTTCCTGATAATGCACTAACAGGTGCTACCTGCTCTCTCCCGTGCTTTCATCTCCCAAAAGCCTCTCTGCATGGGACAACTGCTCTCTGACCTCCCCAGGTGTTGTGTCACCTTTAAGCACTCCAGGCCACTGAGTTTCATGCACCGGTCACAACTGATTCCTTCAGAGTTGTGACTACTCACATCTATGCTAGCGACATATTACTCACCATGCACAGCCATAAAATTTAGTATTGGATTTCTCACACAAGGCTTTTCTGTTCACAGCACTATGCTAGCAAGCCTAACAATTGGCAAAGTGGTGAGGTCAGCTGTCTTGCAGCTTTAAGAAAATCCAAAGAATCCAAACTATGGCTCTACTTAATATATATATGTTTACCAAGCTCTTCATGCATTAGCTCATGCATTCTTTCCATAGTTCTCATGATCTATCATATTTTTTCCATTCAATTTATTATCTCAGCCATATGCTAAACACACACTCAAGCTCCAGCGACTAGCAAACAGTACGTGTTTTATTTGTGTTATGTACTTTCAACTGCCATACTTGGATGTTTCTTGGTCTGCCCATCCTTTACTACAAGTGGTCTGCGTAGACTGCTGTCAGTCCTTTGAAGTTGCTTCTGTGACTATACACAGCCTACTCAAGAGTTTAGTATTTAACTGCTTAATCAGCCATACACTCAAACTCCCATCACTTTAGAGGCATGCATACAGCAAACCCTGTATTTTTCAGATTCATGTAACACTGTTTAAGCCTTAAGCAAATTAAAAATGGATTCTACAGCATGTTCCTTTCAGCCAAATTCTATTAATCCAGTAAAATTCTCACTGTAAATAATCTTACTGTAATCTGACTTAAATAACATGACTGTTAGCCTATCTAGATATAAAAAAACGAGTTACCAGTAGGTATATCAGGAAGCTATTATTACTTTTTAAAAAAACATTTTGAAAAAGTTAGAGTAAGCTTACATATGCGCTCCATGCAAAAAATAAGCACTTTCACCTTACCTAAAATCTTTTTAAAACAACGTAAAAAAAGGAATAACAAAAAACTGGTAGCAGAGAAATACAAAGTTGTTGCTGCTTGCTATCTGAAAGAAAGTACACAGTTTCTGTGTTGTCTGAAGAGTGATTTTTTTCCCACATGGTTCTGTTTTAAAAAAATGCTGAGCAGCTATAAAATATTTTCTCTGACTCTCCACCTCTATTGGTTATCTACGATCTTCAAGGTCATGACTGCTTTCATGATTCTATAAAATCAACTACTTCAGCTAAAAAGCCATTTTAACTCATGACACAAACCCATTAAAATTGCACCACTTCATAAAGAAGTAGCTGAAGAAAATCACAGCACATACTGAAAATGTTCAACATTGTCTTTGGATGTTAGCACCAAATAGTCATTGCACCAGAATGAATGCTTTACAGCACAGAGTAATGGCAGCCGTAAATACGAAGCATGACGCGTTGGAAGTATCTGAACAACATAATTGCATCTTCTACTTGAAATTCTTTCGAGGAATTTGATGAGCTCCAGTTTCAGTACCACAATGAAAAGACAGCTCTTTAAGAATGGACGAGGGAATGGAATAATGCAGTAATGAAAGAGACGACTTCAGGGGACTTGCTTTTTTACCTCTATTGTGGGCCTGCTCATATACAAACAGCAAGTGTCTGCTATAAAATGACAAATCTCTTCAAATCATACCAATTTCAAGGACATACAAAATAGATGGATGGAGAGAGGAAGGATAATGAAACTTTGCTGGGTTTGTTGACACAAATGTTCATGGATGGTCAAGATTTTAGTGCCATCAGAGATTTTCCTGAATAACATGACTGAAAAAGAACGGATGTTCACAGTAGCAAAAGCTGTGGCACAACAGGAGCAAATCTGGAGTGCAAAGCAGTTATACTGAGGACTAAATGTCCAAACTGGGTGCATTTGGGGCATTTTACTTTTAACTAACTGTAATTTAGTCCTGTGGACTGAATTCTTGTTAGCCCTTTGAGGACATTAGTCATGTTCTTGAAGCACATCTTTCAGTTTCAATTTGTGTGCATCAAGATCCCTCTGCAGTGAGAATCTAATGTGTATATTCCTATGCTAAACATATCAGAATCTACATCTAAGCTTAGTAAGCTTTTGCAGTAATATTTGTATTCCTTTTCCTACAGTTATCACAATTTCAAACACCATTCCTTCTGCATTTATAAAGAATAAACTTTCATTAAAACTGAGACCACTGTAGAGCAGTTTGCAACAGAAAGAATTGATGTCCATGCTCATTTTATCCTTTTATCATTTATTTTCATCATAATGGCCTTCACTGCAATCATTCCATCAAATCATAAGTAAATCAAAATGCATTCAACTGTTGTTAAAAAAATGAATGATCGGGAAGGTTTGTCTCAAGTGTTAGAATTGCTGTGTAGCACTGAGATACTGGTACAATAGTTGGAGATGGGCGTATATTGCCTAATTTGTCAATACATCAAGTGCTACAAAAAAAAATTACAATTCACATTTTTTATCTTTTTATAAATCCAAAAGGGAAAGTTCATTTACATGGATGCACATATATATATATATACAACTAATTTGTTCTTTTTTGTACATATAGAAAAAGCTATCTTTAAATTAGTCAGTTTTTTACCCCTCAGAAAAGACATATGCAAAATTTAGTTCCACTATTAGCACAGAATAGTGAGAACATTTGTAGGAATGGATCTAGTGAAGTAATCTCATTCAACTTCCTGCTCAGAGTGAGACCTTCACCAGGCTGTATCAGGTCAGCTGTGGCTTTACCTGGGCAACTCTTGAAAACCTCCAAAGACAGAGATGTCAGAACTTTTTTGGGTATGTGGATCCAGAGCTGCACTACTTTCTCAAGTTTTTGTTGGCTTTTTTTTTCCATAGTGTTAAATCTGAACTTTTCTGGCAACAGTTTAGGGCCAGCGTCCCTCTCTGTGCCAATATTGAGAAGACTTTTCTTATTTTTATCCCCTTCAAAATATCCAAGGTTGCCACTAGATCACCCCTTAGCCTCCCTTTTGCTGGACTAATGGGAGCTTCTTCAACCTTTCATTCTAAGTCACGTGCCCATACAGCCTCACCAGTGCTAAGTAAATCATCTGAAAAAGCAATAAAGCTCATAGGTGGAATACAGAATGAACTTCAAATCATTTTCCTGAGTTACAGTTGTGATGTGCCTGGGCAACAGGTCTGTGCCTAGGGGCACTTGGGTCATTCATTCTCTGGGTGGGCCAAGAACTCCTGTGTAGATGAGATGATTGACCGGTCAGGAAATTCCGGGTAGAAATTTCAGTCAGTCCAGAAGAAACTTCAGAAAATTCCTGATGCACTTGTAACAATTTGGACCTTCCACTATATTGAACAACATCCTTGGGAGTGAATGTGGCCAGACTCCTAAAGAATTATTGTGTATTGATATTTGCAGGCATTCAGCAGAAATTGGACCTGCAGGTGAGAGTATGGTCATGTAGCCTCTTGTACAAAGTTAAGACAATAAGGGGATGTTTTGTATGTACTTCAAGATAATTTATAGCAATGGCTCCCATATGCATGGGAGTGGTCACACAGGGCACCGGCCAGCTGCATATAAGAATAACACAGAGGAGTGTCTCATCACAAAATTATAAAATACTTCTTACAGTTGTTTTTTCAAAGATATTCTAAGTAAAAAAGAAAAAAAACTTTGAATTTTGACCTTCAGCAGAAAAAAAAAAAACAACAAGAAACATCATTTTCACAGTATTTTTAAACAGATCACCTAATTGCTTAAATATGTGTGCATGTGTGTATACGTAAATATCTGTATACACACAAACATATCTTTACAGAGAAGTCTTTGGCAATGATCTGGAATATAACAAATGTCTAGCTTCTTCAAATACATTTTAGCAGTAACAGAAAAATGTAGAATTTACACAGCTCAAATTCATAGTTATCCTGGAAATTCTTCAGAAATATATATTCATAGTTAATGTATTTATCTCAGTTATTTCTCACTTTCTGAATATTTTTATTTGAATAATATTTATAGAATAAAATATTTATTTCTTTTTAATGTGTGTCACACTATTGCTATAAACAAATGCATGTCAATATATGTGAGGGACTTTACATAAGACATATCTTTTGACTCACAACTCTATCAGAAAATAAGGATCTGATTTTTTTTGTGTTATAATATTAAAATTCCATCTTTAATATTTCCCTGTTTTAAACTTAGACCTTAGCCCTGCAAACTGCATTTTCCTGCACAGAAAATTTCATGTCCCTGCATGAAAGCCACAAAATGTAACAAGAAAAATTAACTTGCACTTTCCCATGTGGAACTGATTACAGAACTTCAGATTTCATCTACAAATAACATAACAAAGAAAGACAAGTATGGCAGCAACAGCATTCCCTTTACAAGCTAATAAAAATGGCCAAATTTCTACTCTTCCTATCTGCAGTGTGTATCGTTTATCTCCTCATCAGCTTACCACTGCATGTTTCTCACTTACCCTGTACACAATGTCTACTGAAGGCAATAGGAATCCAATGCAAGGAGAAATGTAGCTGGCATTAGAGATCTGCAATGCAGATTGGAGAATAGATTTTTGCTACTGTTTCAGCGTGCATTTTCTTATGTTAATCAGAATAATCTGAATCCAAAACAGTGTCATGTTGGAGAATAGTTCAAACTCTGACCTACAAGCTTAATTGAGAAAAGAGAAGATCTACAATACATGTTAAAATGACTAGCTGTGCAAAGATGTTGAAGTACACATAGTATTATTTGTGCTATATAAAATATTGCTAATGCAATCGCTAACACACTATGCTAAAATTCATATCTATATAAGAATTTAGAGGGGTGCTCCAAAAAGTCAGAAATGTTTTAATCTCTGCTGTAGTTAATGAACTTTTGCCAGATAGGAAACAATCTAAAAACTGTGATTTATTAAGATTTTCTTAATTTGCCTCCTAAAAAGAAAAGGGACATTCCATGGCCAGAAAGGTTCTTTAAATTAACATTGGGACTTAAAACATTATCGGCACCACCCATATTCAGTAGTGAAGAGAACCCTTATCTGATTTTCGTGTTTCAAACATGAGGAATTTAAGAACGTGAAGAATTTAATCTTCATGTCTGCAAAGAACCGGTAGAAACAGCAAAATCTTTAAGATTATCACATTCAGACAATGAATCAATGTGTTGTACAGGAAAGCTGGTTATTTATATGAATGGGGGCTGGAGTATTAGGTTCAGGACAATATGAAGATAAAAACAGGAGACAAGTCTGGGGAAGGAGTCTTGGATGAATACTGCACACACTGGTAGCAAAATGGAACTTGCTGAGTTGGAAGAGAATTGCTCAAGAGTTTTGCAACATGCTACAGCACCAAGCACTGTATTTTATTGTCGATATTTTTATCCCTGCTAACACATGGGAATCCACGGACCATACTCTGTCTATAAAAACAGGAAAAGATATTCTGCATCAATAAATCATTAATAGAAGTGCCTATCTTCTTGAGGAATTCTATGTTCTGTGCTTGCTTTAGTTGGAGAAAAGCCATTTCCACCCTAAAATCTGGGTTAGCACTGCATTATGCCCTAGGTGCTGGAGCCTGCCTCCCCACACACCCTGTTACCCAGCACAGCATTATCGCTGACATGGCTCCGTAAGTTCTAGCTGCCAGATCTCTTAGTATTCAAGCAAAATGAGCTGGTATTTGCCCGCATACATAGTCATAGCCTAAGGAACACCTCACTCAGTCATACGCAAAGCTCTTCCACCAGCTCTTTACACTTTCGCAAAACAGCTTTGCCATGTGTCAAGCATGTGACACTCAATCAATGTTGACATAGCATATCCTTAGAGGTGAACACCTGAATGACTCCTGCAACACAGTTGTCTCACATTATTTTACCCTCTCAGTGGAGGATTTTGGACATCTAGCAAGACAAAATACCAGCAGTGAGGTAGACGTGAAGCAGTTACCGAGTGCAAATACCAAGTGCAAATGCTTGCGAAGAGTTAGCTGAGATCAGAAGTTGGTCTTCAGGCTTATAGCTTTTTAAAGTCTTGTAAGCATTATCAATCTCAAGAAATGATGCCTGGTTTAGTGAGGATATTTTATCCATTCCTGATGTTAGACAGAAATTCAGCTTTGTTGTTGTTTTTGCTGTTGTTGTTGTTGTTGTTGTTGGATAGTAGGCTGAATTAAAAATAGAAGGGAAAAAAAAAAAGTATTCTTCCAGAAACCTGCGCCTCAAAGCAAGATAACCATTCTGCTAACAAATTAATCCACTGGAATCTCATCATATGTCGCTTGCACACTTGTACTGTGCCTGTTGATTCAGGCAGTAAAAGAAAAGATTTAGAGAATCTTGATTGTGCAGCAGAGGTGTAAACATTTTCTTTAAAGATAGTATTGAAGAAGCTGACCTTCAAGCAGATCAGCTGGCATGTGTTCTCAACTTCATACAGTGTGGTGTTAATTCCCTTGGCAGGCCAGAGCCCTGAACTGAAATGGGAAATGCTAAAACTTTAAGAATATTATGATTTCTTCTTTCTGTTTAGAAGTTGTACTTTAACTGACAAAGAAGAACAAGCATGAGCATTACCCTCTATTCTGCTAACTTTGTCTTTCTGGCATTAACTCCAAAGAGCCTGCAATTCAAGCAGCTCAGAGCCAGCACCTCTTTATCTGTGTGAAATGACACCACAGCTCTCACAGACTGCCTTGCCAATATCCCCTCGACTGTGCCCTGAGAAATCATTTCTAAAGGCAAAAGGGCATTCAAACTGCAACAGTATTCACTCCTTGGTCTACTAGGAGAGTCATGTTGCTCTCCCCTGGTTTGGTGGCAATCACTCCAGTCTGTGATTGATAGAGTTAATGCAAATCTCCAAACAGCCACTACTGCTGGGTGGAATCAAGCAGGGATTTACCACAAAGGCTAAGGTTTTTGTGGTTCCCAGGTGGAATATACCTCCATGCTATGTGACAGAGGCAAACTGTCCATCCTCATCGCGTCCAGAAGAGTAATACGTTCTTCAGCGGTTGGAGCAAATCGCATAGGATTTATAAGAATTTTTTTTTTCAACTTTCAGCTAAGAAAAGAAACCTGAAAAATGAAGTGGGCAGATTAGTTGAAGGGATCTGGACAGATAAAGATACATACATAAATTTGGGGACAACAAAGTATTTTTTTCATTTTATAATTGGACAACTGTTTAATTACTGTGCCAGATCCTACAGAACATACTGATTTCCTTAACTGTCTGTACTTTATAAGACACATTACTTCTACTTAGTTACACTCTGTAATTCTGAATTATGACAAGGAAATTATTCATCTTTATGGCTGGAAAGGTTTCAGTCATTACCGTGACTTCTAGTTCCCAGAATTAACAGCTCTTTAGGAGTCAGATGTGTAGAACTTATTGTATACATTTCATTCACCCTCCTGTACAGCCCTATGATCAGAGTTATGGCACATTCACAAGACAGATATTTCTGAATCCCAGAATACTGCAAGCTTGTATCATCTTTCTGAAAAAGGTGTTTAGAAGTTAATGTGAGACTCAGACAAAAGAAAACTTGTTAATAAAATACAGACAGAAATAAAAGAAGAGATAAATAGAGACATTGTGGTGTTCAGGCTCCAACAGTCTGTAGAAGAATCAGGAAAAATTACTGGCCTCTTCTTTTCAGCCTCTTCACACAAGAGTGGTCTGAAAAACTGTTCTTATTCAAAGACAATGAATGGAAATATAATGCCCCCTCCATGTCGCTAATCACTTCTCTCTTTATCCTTTGAGTCTGAGCTCCTTATTGAATTCTGTCCTTAATGTCAACTGGACAGGAAATTCTACAGTTATATGTAATCCTATATCCTGAGAAGAGGTCATGTGCTGACTGCAGAAATTCATGTGACATTTCACATTAACCACAAGGTCAAACTAGGTGATTGTACTAATCTGTGGTTTAGGTCACCACACTGACTGCCACTAGTCTCAATAGCATATTGCTAGTCATACTTTAAGTTATCATTTTTCCAGAAAAGGAAGGTCATATGATTATCATGTTTAGGACATACAGTTCCTGCATTTAGAGTATACTCCGCTACATTTCACCATCCCATCATAAACTGATAATTCATTTCCTCCCATCCTCCAAGAAAGTCTGTTGCTATCCAGGATAGAGGATAGTGGCAGATCATCATGATGTAAGATCTGAAGGTATGTAAGATCCTGAGAACAAGGGAGAACAAGGGAAGCGGCTTTGGTTTTTTGTTTGTTATATTCTGTGAAATACTACAGAAAACTTGTGATAGTCCTGCTCTTCCCCAGCCCACTCCTGTAAGTTGGAAATGACAATAGCACAGTCCCCAACACCTCTTTCTGCACAGAAGAGGCTTAATGGCCGGAGGATTCACTGTATCACCACTCCACTCAGAAACAGGAGAAATGGGGACTGTGGGATAGATACAAACAAAAAGGTGGCCCTGTCTGACATGTACAGAGAAGTAACATGTTTTCACCTGGTCATCTGCTGATATCATGTAGAGCAAGCATTTTAACAAGGTGCCTGTCCAAAGTTCTCAGGATGCATTACTAGAAATAACCAGAAATTCTTTTGTACTTTACAAATTTAGGGGAAATAAAATATTGATGAAGTAATAAAGATGATGATGGTTTCTTGAATTTATGTAAGTCTTAAGAAATTATTCTTACCAGTGGTTGTCTGTTCCATTCTCCATTTGCTCTCGTGATCTAAAACCGTTCTGTAAGTACTCAAGTTTCCCCTCCCTCCCTGTTCCTTAGTTTAAACCATTCTTTTTTACCATTTTCTTTTTGAACTCTGTAAGCTTCTTCCCCCATTTATACCATGGCCTTGAAGTTATATATAGACCATGACCATATGACCACCGTATTCTCTCTTCTGAACTATGCACACTTTGCTATTCTAACCTCTTCCAAAGACTTACACTCAGAATTTTCAGATCTTTAAAGAAATCCTTTGGAATTTCACCAGTTCTTTTATAGACAGATCCCTCCTAAGAATTTGCAGACACATATCACACACACCACACAAGAACATTCTTATCAAGTCTGCATGTGATGTCTGAAATTTGCAGGTTATATGATCAAGGCTTTTGTAAGAGTCTATAATTAGTCTGCAGCAGCTATGCAAGACTTCTCAAGACTTATTTCCCAAACTTGCTGAATTGCCTCTTTTACAAAACCCTGACCTCAAATATAGAAGCTTGGGCTCCCTTTAGAAAACATACAGATGCTCATGTACAGATTTCTTTTCATTTAAGAGAAAAAATTTCTTTCTATGAGAGAGGATCATTCCCTACAATGTGGCTACTTCTCTGCCTCATACAAGACGCTCTTTTTTTGCCTCAATAGTTCCCAAATAGTGGTTCTCCCAAAACATTTTTACACATTTCTTTATCTTACCTCCTTGATGTGATTTCCTTTTTAATGAATCACAAAGGAGAACATTGCAAAAATCTCTTTCCAGACTTTCCAAGACACTGCGCAGCTACTTCTCTGAATGCTCATGGTACCCCAATGTTGCTTAAATGGATGATTTTAGACTTTTATTATGCATCTTCATATCAATTTAGTTTGCTAAAAACAACTAGATTTAATTAAAAGTATTTGTTTAACAGTATTTCCGTTTACTCCCATAATTCCATCTGAAATATTCTATAATAACTTCTGACACCATTTGCGTATTTTTCCAGCACAGACTAGTTGGCTGATGTCTCCTTAGGTTAGCTTCTGATCTACTCTCCCTCCCCCCCCCACCCCCAGCCACCAGATATCAAATATTTCTTCTGACACATAAGATTTAAAGTAGATAATTTTCACAGATTCTGAATCTCTCCCTTTAGTGCTGTAAAATATATGCTATCTAGACCTGCACATTTATGGACTGCGTAAGTCTAGCTAAGGAATTCTTGGTTACGCTTCCTTGGGGATATGCAAAGGTGATAGTTTGACAACTGCTTGAGGGTAATGAAGTTCAAATGTTCTGAGGTTGGGGACATGGATTTTGGCTGATGAAAACTGAGTAGTCATCTTTTCTATTAACAGTCTTAAAGATATACCTCACAACATTGAAATGAATACAGTTGGAATTTGCAATCAGCTTTGCAGGATGCTGTCTAAACAAGTCTTTTAAAGTTTTGAGACTGTAGGTCCTATACTCCTCTGTTTTGGGTTTTTTTTTTGTTGTTGTTGTGTTTTGTTTTGTGTTTTTTTTTAAATCCCATTTTATCATTACATTGTTATTTTCTGAGTACAGAATTGGAATCCTTTTGTATTCCTCCACCTCTGTAATCATGTGCTGCTCTCCCTCCTCCTCACTTCCTCTCTTTTTTCCATTTGTTATATTTTCTCTGTGCAGACTTTTGAGACACCCAACCTTCATGTGCTCAGTTGTAATCTTTACAATTCTTAATGTCATATTGACAATTTAAATTGTGCAATAAAAGTTCCCTTAGTATAAAATCATAAATCCAGAAAAAGAAAATGCATGTAAAACAGACAACAAAAACCGAGTTGCCTTTATGACTCTGTCACTCAAGAAACATGATAATCCTATAATACAATCTATCTTAACAGCACATTCATATAAAAACTGTCTTGAATTCTGTACAAAAACTACTAGCAGCATGCAGCAGGATCTAACTGTTAAATTTCTAATTAGGCTACTAAGCTGCTCAGACTGAAGTGGGAATTTAGTTCAACAAAGCTCCTGCCACATGCGTGGTTCTTTTTTTTCCACAGGATGTTACTTTCAAGAAAAATGTTTTGGTATGTAAATTAATTACTATATCCAGGCTCAAATTGCAAGTGTATCAGATGAGTTCCCATCTTATTAGTTTGTCACTCATCTCATTATATTTACTATATTTTATTAAAATCAGCCCTCACATTCTCCTGACTGGGTTTCAGCAGCACAGTCCAAGGAGAATTGCTTGGACCATGGCACGCATGAGAAACATGACAAACTGAGAGTGAACAAATCCAGAACCAGGAACCAGAACACTAGTTTTATGATCAACTGTCTTCCAGAGTAAATGGAGCAACGTGTTCCTTCTTGTTTTTATTTTTTCTCTGGAGAAAAGGTGCTTAATCTTTCCCATTGCCAAAAGACAAGGAGAATTTTTAGAGTCAATGTGGCAGCTTGCATGGGAATCTCTAGGACTTGTGCCACTTGAATCTCCATTCCTGCAAAGGTGACTATTTTTTCTCAACAAAAAAGGGAAGTTTATCTTGTACAGAAATACATTATGGAGAGGGAAGGGTTAAAAATAAGTTGCCAACAGATACTAGTCTATGAAACATATTTGCACAGCGCCCACTAAATTTCAGATCATAAAGCATGGAGATTTCAAATTCAGCATCCCTGTGTGGCAATAGGTGACAACTTCTTACAGACAGGGTGAGAGACTCACAGAAAGCAAGTGACAGTCAGAGGCTCCAGACTAAGTGTGTGGTTCTCAGACCTCTACGAACTTAGGCTGTTGCCATTACCCCTTCCACACAGACAGAGAGGAAAAATGTGTTCTGGCAAAACAACAGTGTGTCGGCTTTTTGTCATGATGCCCAATGTCAGAGCAGAGAGAGGTCTGCAGCTCAGAAATCCAATGCTGCAAGTCACATACTAGCTCAGGAATGAATCCTATCTGTCAGCTAAGTAGTTCTGAAAACACAGTGAGGGCCCAGCCAACGTTCATTCCTCCTCAGGCCTCTGCCTGTTGCTTCTGAGGAACAGGGAACAGCACAGGGAAGGATGTGCAGCCTCCTGCTGTGCCAGAATTGAGATCCAATCTGGTGGAGTTGGATCGCATCTACAGGAGGTGACAGACCACATTAAAAAGAATAAAGAGGAGAGGCAGAGACAGATAGTGACATTCTCCAGCAAGTGCTTGGGAAAGCCTGTGGCCATTCTTCAAATGTGGCCACGTGCACGTCAGGTGCTGCAGGCCCCTCACAGCTGCAATGTCATTGCTCCCCAGCAACACCAACACTTAGCACCTCCATGACATACACCCTGGTCTTGAAGGACTCAAGAACTGCAGTGGGGCTGGGGAGTCCTAAAAGTGACACTTTTATCAGTGCCAGAAAGCTTTGATGGAAATGGCTGAGGATGTTAGCAAAAGTCCTGCCATTGCTGCTGTTCTTTGGTGTTTATTTCAGCTCATCTGGCTGATGCTGGGATAAGAATTAAATGTCTCCTGAAGAAAACCATTAAAGATGTGGTGACTGTACACAAAGCGCAATGTTTCGGCACATAGCTCCAAGCAACAACATATCAACACTTCTCCAAAAGAGCTCCTGATCATCTCTGATTTCACTTTAAAAAAGATGACTATGCAACATCAAAACCGAATGCACCATGTGCCATAAACACAAAGCTGTGCCCTCTTACCACCCTTTTTCTGCCATCCTTTGGGAGCTCCATGGTTCTGGACTGCAAGGGCTACAGATTCAGGCAGTCCTTATGCAAGCTGCAAAACTGGAAGAAATATCTCCAGTCTGTTGCCTGCTGCAGCATTATCATGTACAGGCATAGTGATCTACCACAAAGGTCATATATAAGAAGCAGCATTTATGCTGCTATATGATTATTGCTAAGAAACTAACTTCTGTGTGTGAAATACGTAATTAGAAGTAAAAATATAGAAGTTACTCTTATTTTTTATAGTTAGGTTCCTAGCAATTCCTGAAATTTAGATTAAACTCTTCAATCAAAGAAAACAGCCCAAGATTAGTTTGAGCACGAACAATTATAAGATCTTACCAAACTCTATTTACGAAGACCAACTGCGAAAGTGGAACCCTCAAGCTGTCATGCTGCCAGGTGGCAACACTGTCCTAGCCTCACTTCAACTCTCCCTATCCTAGTCCTTCAGTTACTTAGTCCCCACCACAAGGCACACGAACAAAACATTTGTGTTTGGACAAGCCACAGGTGAGCTGCTGGGAAGCTCGCAGTAAGTGCTCCCGAAGCACTCTGCAGAGCCACAGCTCTGACATATATACTTTTCCCCTAAGAGGATCATGCTACTCAAGGATTTGCCTCTCCTGTGCTTCAGTCACCCAGGGATAAACTTCTGAATGAGACACGGGGTGACTGAAGTCAGGGAAGGTTTGCAAGCAGGATTATGCAGAGGAACAGTTTAAGGTGCATGGCCTCTCAGGACAAAGAACACCTTCATGTATGGTTCTCAGCTTCCTTTCATCCAGAGAAGCAGAGCCCGCAAAGTTCATTCACATCTATTTCAGTGTGTCCTGCATCTCTGTCTATAGAGATCTGTTTAACAGGTTCCCTGGTACTTCCACTACAATCTAAGATATCACACGCTACACTCACTGGTTGCCAGGTGACAGCAACAAGTAGCAGTTGGTTACAACCAACATTTCTAGTAAGGTTTTCCCTGTAAAACTGGCAAGGTGGTTATTCCTGGTTTTTTTTGCATGGGGAGTCCAGGACTGAAGCTTCATTTGAGCTTCATGGCTTACATGAACAAAGACTCACAGGAGAAAGCTGTAAATCAACAGTAGGGTGTTGTTATGCCTTTTGCAACCTGTGCCTTCCATGTCACTGACATCTTACGGGGACAGATGTTGGATCAGTATGGACTCTCCAAAAGCTGGGGAGTAGAGTGACAAAGCTACAGCCCCTTTTTGCCACAATAAGAGATACATAGGTAGATCCTGGCCTTTCAACAACATTGCGGTGCAGATGTTCATCACTGTGATAGGATTAGGGAAAGTGCTCTGAATAAATTTGGAGATGAGCATTCAAAACTCAGGATCTATACATGAAGTTTGCAAAATGCATACATAAATGGACTATTTATATGCTGTTATTTGTTATTTTCTCTTCATATAGTTTTAATTCGTACGCCGCGTTTTCCAGCAGAATTACCACATCTTTCACTCTGCTATTAGAAGTGTCTGCATGCCAGCCTGGAACGGACAATGCTTTCACAGAATGCATTCTATGAATGCTTTCATACTACCATGTAATCGCAATAGCTTTACAAAGAACAAAGACAAGTATCAGAAGAAATGGGGTAAGTTTTCTCATTAAAGAATAATAGTCTTAATTTCTAGTATAGTCTCCATCTTGCACATAGAGAGAAGCATTTTGAACTATATGCTTTAAAAATTATTTTTTTCCTCAAGAAAAATGGGAGGCATTTGTCCAACCTATAGATTCCAAGATCTAGTGAATCTTAAGCCAGAAATGACAGAAAAGAAGATAATACATAACTGCCACAGCCTTGGTTTTCACTCGGACATGAAGATCACAGCGCCTCCTTGCTTCCTAAAACCACCATTCTGCCCATTTGTTTTCCCAACTTTTTACTTTGACAGCACTGAGTTTGGCCTCTTCCTTGTAACTCTTACCATGGAGAATCCTATTTTACAGGATACAAACGCAAAACATCACTGCACTAAGAGTACTGGAATAATGCCTCATAAGAGGATTTTGTTCGCCTTTAAAAGCACTGGCTAGAATTCAAACGTGAGGACATTTATTACTTTAACAAATAAAGAACTTGGTCTTTCCCTAAAGGTCTCCAAATTGTTTAAATGCAAATTCAAGTAAAGAAATACTATTAAGCAAGAGTAAAGAAAAGCTTTTCAAAACTATCCAGCCTTTTGAAAAGTAAAGACTTGATTTGCTTAAGAGACTATCAGTACATCTTGAGAGGGTAATTCCTATGTATCGCATCTCCATTATTTATACAGCTGTTAATCACAAGTCTGTTTTGAAAACAGCGAAGGGCTCCTTCTCTCTGTGGGAAAATCAAAACAGACTGCTTNCTCTAACTCTGCTGTCTGAAGATGCCTGAGCTTCACCCAACCTGACTGCTCCTGCCAGGCTCCAGTGACTGGCACAGGGAAAGATCTTGTAACCCAAAACATGTGCACACAAAAGTGAGCATCATTTCAGAAACTATTTCAGCATATGAGAATACAAACTCTGCTTCTAGATTCCTCCACATTATTAGGACAAACACGTTTGTAACCACTATCAACACTGCAAACCACACCTATCTAATGCTACAGATTCTCAGTGATTCCTTTTGTTCCACACATTTGCACTTCAAGCACATTATTACCAAGTATGTAACACGATCAGTGGTTCTATTTTTACTAAGAAACTTAGCCATTTAGCTCATAAAGTACCTTTACATCCTTTCATTAACCTTCTTATTTCCTTAATCCAGTTATAGGCACTATTTCTTGTCCTCAACTTCAATTCAGTAAATAGATAGATGATAGATTATATGAAGATGGGTGGATAGATAGATAGGAAGATCGATAGATAAGCAAAAGATTTTATTCCTACGACAATTTCTCACCTCTCGCAAACTAAATGCATTTTTTTCATCACCTTTTGCTAGGAGCTTAGTACAAAAAAAACTATACTGCTGCAGTGAACTGTGGGGGCCGAGGGACTGAGGTGAGAATATACTTCTAATTATTAGATGCACTTCTGCCTTCCAGCATGGAGGCTCATATCCCAGCAGAGATATGTTTGCCTACCACAGCAGCAATTGGTGTACATGCAGTTAAAGCTCTGACCAGATAATTGTGTTAGCAGCTTATGCCAAGCCTGTTTTGCTCCCTTTGTGAGCTCACACCCAAGAGCACCCCTTGAACCCACGAACTCAGGCTCATACCGAAACATATCAGACTTCAGCGGCTCAAGTTCTGATCTGGAAAATGTGAAAAAGCTTCAAAGCTGAAGGTGCATTTGAAGTGTTTCAGATTTTCCGGTATAAAGCTTGAGACTATCTGTACCAAGAAAGTCAGATCTAATCCAGCATCTCTCATCTCATCACTGAGAAAACATCTTTTATTTGGAAACATAGAATCACATATTCTACTTGAGGAAGAGATTCCTTTTCTCAGGACCAGTCTTGTTATTTTTATCTCTTACTGCATTCTGGTGATAAATCACCCTTCAGGAACCACAAGCAGATGTACCATAAGCAGATGTCCCAGACCTGGCACACGCCTGTAATAAGATTTTACCTTCAATGAATTACATCAATTTCAAAAAGAGGCTATAAAAGAAAAAAGAGAACAGGTGATTTCTTACAGCTGAGTAGAAGAGAAAAATTTTTTAAAAAGCCCTTACATAATCACAATAAATCCATGTGATATTTTGCTACATAATTTTCCACAATCAGAGAGACCACAGAAAAGAACTAAAACTATCATGAAAAAATACTGCTGTGCTACTGATCCAAAAAAAGCACTGCCTTCAGTTCATTGTGTTTAACGCAGTGTTTAGTATCCTAGAGGTGTGTTACAATTCTAAAACAAAAATAAAACCAAATCAGTATCAAAAAGTTCTTCATCACATGTAACTTACTTGCAACAATTAAATTTCGAATTTTTGGATCTCCTTCTCTTCTCTTTAGACTGTAAATGTATCTGTGAACACTAATGACAATTGGGAACATGGAAGAAAGAGTTTGAGACTCATGCGTATAGACTAACACCAAATTTGTAAGTTGTCTTTGACATAGTGATACAGTTCTTTTTTCAAATATTCTAATTTGTGCTGTCTGTCATGACATAACATTTGTCCAATTAATTTTGAAGAGTCAGTATTGTGCTGACCTCAGCAGAACCATAAGTAAATGTACATTGTGAAAAAATAATACTCTGACTTAAAAATACTTTTCTGAAGCACTATAAACATTCAGTACCAGAGCAACCACATTTCCCAATAGACACCTAATTTCTGTGTGCAACAAAGTAAACCCCAGCTAATCAGTATGCCTGCAGTTAGGTCTTTTCTCCTGAGGAAAAAATCATACAAATATGTACATATTTTTCATGACTGGAATTGTGTTCCTTCATCTAAAAAATGGAGCTTGTATCTATACCTAGCATCAATGTTTTCTGCAATGAGACATTACCCCATTAATTAAAATGCTAAAATCTGGGAGAGTTTTAAAAAAACATTTCCTTACCCTTCCATCACAAGAGCCGTTCCTGACAACTATAATTTTCAAGACTTCTATGCTTACGATATTTTTCATACTTTAGAATAACCTATCTGATCTTAAAGAAAGCTTGTAATTGAATAAATTTATAGATCTTTAAAAGAAACACCCTTCTGGAGCTTAGCTGGTTAAGAGAATTGCTAAACCAGTGCTTGCTGATTGCTGAAGCCAACTGACGGGTGGCTTCTATATTTAGGATCCTCCTTACACCTGTCAAGAGACAGAGAGACAGCCAGCAAGAAAGAAAGTGTGTGCAACAGAACAGGCAATTCAGAGACCCATCTCTTGAAACAGAGAGCTAAAAATAAAAACAACAAGAAAACAGAGCAAAATCTTATTATTTATATTACCCCACTGTTCTGTGACATGCTGTCAGCAAGCACTCCAAATCCAGTGCAGAACTCATTACTTATCAGCAATTCTGGCTTCCCATGGGAAGCCGCAAGGATGCTCCAAGCTGGACGTCATCCAACTGTGTCAAACCTGGGCTCCTTAGGTGGACCCATCTCTGTGCTGCTGCCCAGCAGAAGGCACAAGGCCTTTCAGCAGCACTGTCCCAAACTGAACTCCAGCAAATCCTCTAGCCGGTGCTGAGCTGTGTCACTGGTCATGAGCATGACTGTTTTGATTGACAGGTGTCAAACAAAAGCTCCCAGCATGTCAATCTGACAACATTTCTTCCTATATCTGTGTCATAGATCTGTATACAAACGTACTAAGAGGAAACTCATGTCATTTTCTTTAAATAGCACTATAAAACCAATTAACAAAGCAATCCTACGGTAAAGGCTTCAGACCCTTTTCCCAGCTTTAAACAAAATGAAAGAATAATTCCAAAAGGAATAATATCAAGGTGTAACAGTAGCTTTTTTCCAACACAAGGACACTGCCCTCCGCCCATCTGAGTTGCCTACTCCGTTACAATTTTTGATTAGAAATATTTGGTTATATATAGATTACGGATAAAGAAAAAGCACCACTGGGGAAGCAGGGAGAACTGTTTTATTTAAATTTACACACACACTCCCTTCTAAATGCTATATGGCAATTCCTAAACAAAGAAACCTGAAACTCTTTCTGCTTTGCCTGACTCATATCACAATAACCCCAGTAACCTTCTAACCAATATCTGATTCACCACCAGATTCCCTGCATTCTTATCCAAATCATGAAAGCAAATAGCCTGTAAATATTCTCCAGTGTTCAACAAACTATATCTATTACTGACCAAATTTGATTTAAGTTTCAGTAACTATTATTTTCACAGAAAGTAAGCCTAGTGTAGACCAGCTAGCCACGGCAAAAGGTAACCATGTGATATTCCTAGGGTCACACAGCTATTAGCAGTTTTTGAAAAGACTTCATATATCTCTGTGTCTCACTCATGTTACAGCATATTTTTGAAATGCTTAGTGCTTCTTTCTTTGCATGTCATGTAGATTAATATTTAACAAATTGCAATTCTTCAGTTACAGAATATCCTATTAGTTATTAACATACATTGTAAAGAGAAAGTGAAAAACTGCATTACAGTATCAATAATAATGCCAGTGCATGGAAAAAAGACAAAGCATATATAAACAGCCTAAAACAACGCAACCCCAACATAATCATACCAAGTGTGTCAGTCTGAACAGCTGCTAAATATTCTGCAAAGTTGAGAAGCAGAAATTTTACTCTTCAGCCAACCATGGTTTGAAAACAAAAACTACATTAGATGCAATGTAATAACTTAATGCATCTAGCTCCTACAATAAACAACCTGTGCACAGCCCTACAAATAAATTTTTAACTATTTGTAGCACAACTGGAGTGTCCAGAAATATTCTCATACAGAAAACATTTGATAAGAAATTCAGAGAATCATAGAATTGTTTCAGTTGGAAGAGACTGTTAAAGGTCATCTGGTCCAACTCCCCTGCAATGACCAGGGACATCGACAGCTAGATCAGGATGCTAAGAGCCCAGTCCAGCCTGACCTTGGATGTCTCCAGGGATGGGGCTTCCACCAGATCTCTGGGCAACCTGTTTCTGTGCTGTGAAAAACTTTTTCCTTATATTCAACCTAAACCTCCTCTCCTTTAGTTTGAAACCATTTCCCCTTGCCCTCTCACAACAGAACCTGCTAAAGAGTCTGTCCCCCTCTTTCTTGTAGCCCCCCATTAGATACCGAAACGCTGCTACCAGGTCCCCTCAGAGCCTTCTCTTCTCCAGGCTGAACGGCCACAGCTTTCTCAGCCTGTCTTCACAGGAGCCGTGTTCCATCCCTTGGATCATTTTTGTGGCCCTCCTCTGGACATGATCCAGCAGGTTCACTTCTCTCCTGTGTAGAGGACTCCACATCTGGACACAGTACTCCAGGTGAGGTCTCACCAGCACAGAGTAGAGGAGCAGGATCACCTCTCTCAACCTGATGGCTGTGCTTCTTTTGATGCAGCCCAGGATACGGTTGGCTTTCTGGGCTGCGAAGGCACACTACTGACTTACGTCTAGCTCGTCATCCACCAGTACCCTCAAGTCATTTACAATAGGGCTGTGCTCTATCATTTCATCCCCCAGCTTCTATTGATAGTGGAGGTTGCTGCGACCCAGGTGCAAGACTTCACATATGGCTTCATTGAACCTCATGAGGTTCTACTGGGCCCACTGCTTAAGCTTATTAAGAAAGAATCATCAAGTTTTATGAAGTTCTAAAGGATGACGATGTATATTTACAAAATCCTAAGAGCTTTGTACTATCTACTGGCTTAGCTGTCACTCTGTCCTATCACTAAGTGTGTCATCTATGATAGAGGTTACATCCTTCTGTGGGGTACTAAACAACATAGATATTCAATGTCCGCCTACAAGCAAACATTACAAGCATGTCTGTCCTATGTTGATAACAACAATGGACACATAGGAGAAAAATTTATAGAAAGTGATTTGGCACACAAATTGATATTCATAATATAACCTCTGCCTTTATTTGGTCCCCTACAGGTATTATCAGTAAGCGAAGAAAACCTTCAGGACACATGCACTATATTGCTTTATCATTCCTAGGGACGCTATTTCCATGTCAGACTTTCTGTCTATGGATCTCTGTCTCATAAATTTATGTCATATAGAATTCATAATAATATGGGCATTGTTCCTTGACAAGAGCTTCTAAGAACTATGCTTGTAAAAGCAGGGAAATGCATGTATGGAGCAAGCATTGCTGTTGTTTGAAGTCTGTATAGAAGAAAACTCATTTCCTGGTCTGAAATTCGGCATAATTAAATTTAACATGTTAAATTGCACTGCGTATGATAAATTCAGCTATATTGTAAATTATATTCAGAAATGTGTAAGCAATAAGAGGTAAACGTTGCAATGGAATCCTTTCTATATGTAATTTCTATGGCTTATTAAAATTATTTACCGCAACAAAAAATCAGGGATGGCAGACTGTTTCCATGTCAGCTGAGCATTATTTCATCCTAGAGCACGATAACAAAATGATCAAAACTAAAAGACGTGGCCTAAGACAAAAGTGGACATAATTCATTATCACACTGCTTCTTTGGGTGGGTTGGCAACAAAGATGTCATATATAAGGAAAAATTTTAAATCATCCACTGAAAAAAGTCCTGAAAACTCAAGTAAGAAAACATGTTGCATCGCAGAGCCATTAGCAATAATTCCTTCAGTAACAGCACTTGATACAAAAATAGGAAATTCAGTCTACAGTAGAAATGTTTTGTTGAGACCCATATTTTGATCCACTTCTGTACTTATACCTTCTTTTTTAAAATAAAATAACAGTTGGATAGAAAACAGTTAAGCAGTGGAAAGCTTCTCCTATGTAATACAGGAATGAGGTTTTGATTTTTCAGTATAGAATTATCTTCATATTTCTCTTCAGTACACAGTTAGAAGTTTAATGGTTTAAAAGCACCAGAAAAAGTTTTAGAAAATAAATCCATAAGCTACCTAGTTGTACTATCAATACAATTTGTATATTTAATCTGAATTTTCCTTAATCTTTATTTGTAGGTTGAGGTCTGCAAAGCAGCTGATAGCCTGAATAGGCATTCATCTTTATATCATTCTAATAGCGTAATTCTAACATTCAGATCTTTCTTCTGCTCTGACTTGTAATAACAAAAATAAGTACTTACACAGTGTATTACATTGTCCAAAGGATTCTCTATGCCCTTTTGATGGACTCACATGTGAAAGAGAAACTGCATGAGAACAGAAATAACAGATCCTGAACTTCCTGTTTTATTTTCATAATAAATATCTCAGCAGCTTTAATCTATCCCTAACTTAACACTTTCGAATCACATAAATCCCAACAATGTCCAGTTTTGAGATACATAGAATAAGCTATTCTTCTAGAAAAATTAAGTGTAGCAATGATAAGGTATTAGGTTTGTATGGAGGCACACAAGTCCTTGTGAATGACTTAAGCTGAAATTAAAATCAAGTGGTCATTAAACAGTGTGATTTTAAAGCTCCAGAGAATTTTTTTCATTGCATCATTTCAGCATCCTTTATGACTCTCAGAGAACTACACAAACAATGTAATACAGCAATACTTCACTTAAATAGCACTTACTTTAGCATTCATTTTGTTTAGATAGACATTGAGCGCTAAAAAGATTCTGTAATTGCTCCATTCTGAAAACAGACAACATTATCATAGAATCATAGAATGGTTCAGGTTGGAAGGGATCTTAGAGATCATCTTGTTCCAACCCCCCTGCCATGGGCAAGGACACCTCCCACTAGACCAGGTTGCCCAAAGCCCCATCCAGCCTGGCTTTGAATACTTCCAGGGAGGGGGCATCCACAACTTCTCTGATCAACCTGTGCCAGTGTCTCACCACCCTCACAGTGAAGAATTTCTTATATCTAGTCTAAATCTACCCTCTTCCAGTTTATAACCATTACCCCTTGTCCTGTCATGACCTGTCCTTGTAAAAAGCCCCTCCCCAGCTTTCCTGTAGGCCCCCTTCAGGTACTGGAAGGCTGCTATCAGGTCCCCCCGCAGCCTTCTCTTCTCCAGGCTGAAGAGTCCTAACTCTCAGCCTCCCAGCCTGTCCTCGTAGGGGAGGTGCTCCAGCCCTTTGATCGTCTTCGTGGCCCTCCTCTGGACCCGCTCNCCTCTGGCAAGTCGACTGCACCACACAGCTTGGCATCGTCTGCAAACTTGCTGAGGGTGCATTTGATCCCACTGTCCATGTCACCGACAAAGATGTTAAACAGCACTGGTCCCAGGGCTGATCCCTGAGGAACACCACTTGTCACTGGTCTCCATTCGGACATTGAGCCATTGATCGCAACTCTCTGAGTGCGGCCATCCAGCCAGTTCCTTATCCAGTGAGTGGTTCGTCCATCAAACCCATATTTATCCAATTTATCAACCAGGATGTCATGCGGGACAGTGTCAAATGCCTTGCATAAGTCCAAGTAGATGACGTCGGTTGCTCTTCCTTTATCCACTGTTGCTGTGACTCCATCATAGAAGGCCACTAGGTTTGTCAGGCATGATTTGCCCTTGGTGAAGCCATGTTGGTCATTATCACCCACGAAAACCTTCATTTGTTCATTATTCAATTTTCCCACGTGAAAGAAGCGTCATATGGAGGGTGTGTCCAAGTACAATACAATAACAAAGCACGAGCTGGAATCTAAATTGCTCCTGAATTGGAAACTCTATTCCACAACAACAAACAAAACTGTGTTCCTCCTTCAGTCTATATTTGCCTACCATATATTTATTTGAAGACTTTGGACTAAAATCCATGCACAGTACTACAAATTTAAAAGGAAACAAGCTTGTTTTATAAATTTGTGGATACTGGAGGGATGTTTCACTCTAGGAAATACAAGCTGCTTTATTTTAAGCAATCTTGGAATGAATTAGTCCGCAGATCTCCAGTTTGTAGTTTCTCTATTTGGCCACTAAGAAATCTTTGACTAAATTCTACGCAAATGTATGTCACTCAGCATCAGGGTATACATCTGGATCTGGTACACTTGAAATCTAAAAGTTCAAGTACCTGTGAAATCTCTTAAATTTGGCAATAGTTGTTCCCAAAATATCCAAAGATTAAATGCAGAGCTAAAAATTCACACAAGAAACATGAGTTTCCTACCCAGTTACGTAACTAACTAACTAGAATGCTAGGGGCATTTCAGTGGTACACTGCTGACATTTCCCGTTAATTTTTAGGAAATATCCCATCTATGAAATAATTCCTACCTAGTGAAGGGCTGTACAAATTATTGAAGTCACACAGCATAAAACCCACAGGACTAGGCAGCTAATTCTCTTCCTGCAGTGAAACAATGTTCTAGTTAGAGAAAACTTCCAAACATATCTCAAAGACATATCTTTGCTTATGGGTTTCTTCATGCTTTTGGGTTCAAAGCATAGCATTTGGCTAACAGCTCACTTTCAGTTCTCAGAGATAGGTGCTTCTGCAATCTCTCCATGCAGTGGAAGCTATCACCAGGTTTTCATTGCCGAAGACAAGGTACGTCCTTTGCAGCTGTACCAAAATTATCTATAAAATCCAGCCATCTTATTAGTCTTATGTAGGAGTTACATTTGCAATAATAAGCTACAGAGAAAAAAAATAATAAAAAAACACGTATACAAAATAATGACTCTTATTAAGTCAAAACCGTAAGAACTGTTAAATCAGATAACCAAAATAAATACACATCTCAATTTTAATATGTAAGCACATAAGCATATTGAAAGCATAATTCTGCCCTTGTGTATGTTTCATGTGCTCAATGAAACAAGTTTCCAGCTGAAAAAATAATCGTTGATTCTGTGACTGAAGACTGAATCACAATGAAGATGCAGAAGGCAGACAAATGAAGGCCATGCAGCAATTTCAATAACTTGAATTTCCTAATTATCAAGTGTTTAGTTTTACAACTCAATAACTTACTTTTAAGCTAGATTTTAAAAAAAAATCTGATTAGAACCTTTTTCTATAAACAGATTTATCCCATGGAGAATAACAGGACAATTGTGGGCTAGAATACTATTCACTAGAAAGAAATAGAGCCCCAGGTAATTAGATATGTAGAACCAAATATTTAATCACTGATGTTTAACCTGTGCTTGCCAAGCTGAAAGAATCGTAATTGAATGCATAATGTCTTTGTTTGTTGAAGCACAGATATCTATGAGAATAACTGAGCATTTTCATGCAAAACTACCTTGCAGGCCATAGAAATAAGTTATTCTATGAATAAATGGTATTATGCAAAGCAAAATCACTAGCAGAAAAATATCTGCAGTCGAAGTATTATTCTATACATCTACTGCAATATTACTTATGAACATTTGTTAGTTTTATCTCTCGTCATCCAAACAAGGAAACAATGGGTGCTTTTAATCCCAATTTTGAAGACTGGGAAAGCACATCTAGATTAGTAACATCTGTATAGCAGAGGAGTAAAGATATCATCCAAGTACTGCTAATAAGAAAGAAGTTATCACACCAGAATTTCACCCTATGGCCAAATAAAGTACTAACATCACATTTTCATAGTAAACTAAGGTTCACAAAAAAAAAAAGTTTTTCTTCAAATTTCTTGCTGATTTTACATCTAATTACCTGAAAATCAAGATTTCATACTGGAAGGTGAACAAATTCAGTTGTACATAATGAGGGGTTAAAATAAATTACTTCTCTCATTCCTACCATTCTCAATTGCAGTGCTGAGCTCTAGAACTAATTGCTTAAGAAAAACAAACAAACAACAACAAAAAAAAAAAACACAAGAAAAAGTAAGCTGTGAAAGCCACTTAAAATTATCCTGCACATTACTAGATCCTACAGTGTTTTAAGAATTTTTTTTTCTTACAACTCCATATGTATACAAAATTCTGTTTGTTCCTAATCTCAGGGAACAGTTTTCAGTGCCTTATGGCATGCTAAGAAGTTCTTTTTAACATGGACACTTGCTCAGTGGGGCACAGACAATGAAGTGCTGTCAGAGCTTATCATTTAAAAGGAAGACAAATGACCACATCTGATATCACGCATGGTTTCTTTGCGATATCTTACTAGTCCCCTATGTATAGCCTAATATGATCATGTATTACATTTTATTTTATATAATTTTTACAATTAGGCCTTGACAGTGACGACTTATTCTGTGGGGATGAAACCCATATGCACTTAATCAGAAATTATTTTATGTGGATTCATCCCTGCGCCTAGAATTTAAATGATACAGGACTGATACTCATTTTGCTGAAATTACACCATGCAAAGAAGGATGAAATTGGGTACCTCATCATTTCTAAAGACATTTAGACTATATCCTGAAACATATTTTTACTCATGCAACAGACCAATTAATCCTTCATGTATTTCTAATCAGTCAGAAGTGACTGTAAGGACCAGATTCTGCTTGCAGTTACCTCAAAGCTTTTTCCCATGTGTATTGTATAATGAAATCTCTGCAAAACATGTTCCTGCATATATTAGCAATCCTGTCCCAGCTCATATATCTACACATAATCTAAAATATCTTCAGAATAGATGAAAGTCTAATTCAGAAGACTCCAAGGAAAGAAAAGTGGCTTGGTAAATAACAAAAAAAAGTCAACTGTAATGTTGTCATTTCTGCTGTAAATGTTACTGGGCAAGTCAAAGTAATTGCTATGAAAACTGTGTTATTCCTACTTGAAATCTTAGCTGCGTCGGTGATTATCAGGTAATTAATGATCACTAATGACAATCTTCGGCATGTTTGTAGAAAAATGGAAATAAGTTGATGTCAGAGCCCCAGACCAGCAGTAATTATATACTTCTGTGACCATCCTTCTCACTGAAGCAGGATGCCTTGCAATATGTAACACACTTGTTCAAGCAGGATGGCAGTGGGGTATCATTCCCATTTTAGAAATGGGAACAGAAGGAATAAAAATAGCAGCAGCCAGTGCTCCAAGAAAACTGAGTAGCAGATCACGTTAATGAACTCAAGTGTCAGAAGTCATATTGGCAAGTGTTGTACCCACATTAGAAAACTAAAAATATTCACAGTCCACATTTCAGATAAGCTGGGCATCTACATCTCCAACTGATTTCAACAGTGTGTATAATGTGGCAAAGGAGTGCAGCTAACACGCAGTGTTGGCATGAGTCAGATACGCTGGGGTTTTTTTTCACGATATAGTCTGAAAATTTTTGCTGACTCCTGCTAGTTTCTAAAAATGCTGGTAAGCTTATGTCTTACAATCTGTGTGCATCTAAGAAGTACAGATCGCGGGGATTAACTTCTTCAAATTCCTCAGATCTCATCTTTCCAAAAGGAGCAGATATGATGGCACCTTTCTACAAATATTCTGTAAAAAAGGAAACTCTTGAGAAAACAGAGTGTTTTTCAACCATGAAAGATTTGGTCATGCAAGTGTCTTAAAGCAAGATGGGAATGTAGGAAAAAAAAAATCTTTATAAACAAGCCTTAGCAGCTTAACAACACTTTTCAACTACAGAAGGCTTTGGAGACATCAGCTAACAAATTAATCTTGACAATAAACCTTGACTAAATGGTAAAATGCCTCAGCTTCCCATTTTACTGATGAGAAAAATCAATGCATGAAATGAAGGTGTAACTTAAGTAATAATGCAAGGCAGATAACGTGAGGCAGATAATAATGGAGACATGTACCAGTAAAGTGCTCAGCCAGGATACATAAAATTAAGGATGTATACCACAGAAAAAGCAAATTAAAAAAACTATCACCTCTCCTGTTACCTTTTTTTTCATATAATAGTCATGAGTTAATTCATTTATGACAAACGGCTCAAATCAAGAAATATTTCCTGCATTAGGAATACACAAACAGCTGCATTCATCCGAAAGAAGGAGAAAGTTCCACAAAAGATCACAGTACAACAAAACTCAATACTCAATACAGTTAATTTTCATCTCTTGCTATGCATTAATTTATCTCTCCACTTCAAACTGTCTCTGAAAACAAATCTGATGAACTTGTTGCATTCAAGTGAAAAAAAAAATTGAACTATATATGAGGCTAACAACAAATATGGGCGTTCAATAACCTTTGCAGGAAGTATTCTAAGTATTTACTGAAGAAAAATATACTATGTATTAATTTTTATCTTAATTCAATATATTAAAAGAAATCAATGATATTAAGCAGAAGAAGAAACATCTGCATTGACATTGCACATGAAGCCACTGCATTTCTTGATTTAACTCACAGAACACTGTACCGACATAGCTCATTAGGCAGAGCACTCCAAAAGGAAAGAGCACTGCCTCTGAATATGGGGCTGCATTTAGAATCCACGTCAACTAAATGGGCTTTTCAAATTCACACTGGGGGGAAATAATTACTGTGATGGTCCATTCAGCCATTTATGAAACAAACCATTTTTCCACTAGTTCACATCAGAATATCAAAAATCAAAACCTGAGTTTTAAGGGAATGTTGAAGTTAACACCCCAACGCTTCAAAAAGTTTAATGGAACATTGGATCTATGTGTGCAAGAGAAAGTTACTCATCTGTGAGTGCGGGGAAAAAAAAATAGTACAAACCTTAACTGAGCTGGTATAATTATGCTTTGCTGCAAACTGCCATATCACAGCTGTTAGAAGGCATTTTGAGTAACAACGAAGCATCCAAACAAGGACTGGAGTGCAGGCCTGGGGCTCCCAGCAAAAGAAAGATGGGGAGCTGTTGGAGTGGGTCTGGAGGAGGGTCATGAAGATGTTCAAAGGGCTGAAGCACCGCTGCTATGAAGAAAGGTTGAGGGATCTGGAATCGTCGAGCCTGGAGAAGAGAAGGCCCTGGGGAGACCTCAGTGCAAACTTCCATACTTGAAGGGAGATTATAAACAGGAGGGAGACTGTTTTACATGGGCAGAGAGTAATAGGACAAGGGGAAATGATTTTGAACTAGAAGAAGGGAGATTTAGATTAGGTATTAGGAGGAAATGTTTTTTCTCAGAGGGTGGCAAGGCACTGAAGCTGGTTGCCCAGAGAGCTGTGGATGCCCCATCCCTGGCAGCGTCCAAGGCCAGACTAGATGGAGCCCTGGGCAGCCTGATCTAAGGGGCAGCAACTCTGCCCATGGCAGGGGGCTTGGAACTCGATGGTCTCTGATGTCCCTTCAAATCCAAGTCATTTTATGATTCTATGATACACCGGAGTTCAGGACTTATATTTCTCCAACGGAATGAGGTTTCATTATCGAGTCAACACCATCAAGCGTGGCAAATTTTTCCTCATTTCAACAATGAGGAAACTTCTCTTTTACTAGTTTGTTTATGACTGTCTTAGTGCAGAAAGAAAAACGCAGCACAGTATTAGAAGTGACATTGAGATAAACGGTACACCTTGATTTCGGCCTTTGACCTGCCACCCCTGCCTAGAGAACTTCTGTAACTTTATTTATATGCCTACTTGAAAGAAGATTTAGTCCACGGTTAGAAAAATTTGATAAAAATCCCAGCAAAGGTAATGGAGGTTGAGACTATATAGCTGAGAATATTTAAGCCTTTATACCAGTCTAGTAGGGAGGAGCACAAAGGATCAGGAGACAGAAACAATTGAGGTACAAAATTCTTTGGATAAATTGAGTTCAGCTTTTCTCCTTCAAATAAAAAATAACATAAATTATAATTTGATTACTACAAAAACTAAATTCTGAACTCAGAAATCCCTTCATATTCTTATTTACTTCACAAATTGATATGCATGAGGGCTGAAAAAAAGACCCCTGATCCAATATATATCTCCATGCTAAAGAAAACAATTGTTGTGCCAAAGATTATTAGCCCATACAATCCATAGTACATGTTATTTAAAAAAATCATATTCTTGCTGCATTCCTGGTTTCACATTCATGGCTCTACAGAAACAGAGGAAATTTTAAAAAATATTTAAATAACTATGTAGAAAATCTGTAACAAAGTCAGACTACAGTTCTTTTCTCGATGCACTCTCAAATGAGGATTGAGAACTCAATTTAAAAAGAGGGTGAAAAATCCAATAAAACGTTTTTTGTAATAGTCAGCAATATTATAACGTCACATTCATATTCTGTGGGTATTTCAGGCCTGCCTCAGATTTAAAAAAAGTCTGATTTTGAATTGCTGTAATTAACTACAAAAGCTCACTGATTTGTTGATGCAAAATAATGCCAATCTTTTCATAAACTTGTTAGAATCTTTGTAAATAAACAGCAAAACTTATACAAGGAGCAAAGATTGAGCTTCCTTTCTTTGTCACCTATTTGTTGTTGGAGCATAGAGAAGGGAATCATGGGGTGGTACAGATGAAGACTTTCCCTTATACGACTGGTGTAACATGACCTAACAGTAAGATGTCTTCTTCTCATGGGGTGCTAGTGAGAGAGCGAGCGTATTTTATTTATTAAGGCAGAGAGGAAGGAAGGTTTGAACAGTTGAGTTAGAAGAGTAGATCAATAAATAGTTCGGGAAGCACTGGAGATGGAAAAGACAAATCCCTTCTGAGCAGCATGGCTACAGGCATGCATCATTAAGTTTTAGCTATTAAAAAGTGCCAAGGCATATTTCAAAAATCTCCGCTCTTACACTGATTTTTTTCTAAGACTATCAATGGCACTTTTTAATTTCAGCAGCTTAGTCTGGACCTAAACTGAGAACATCCAAAACATTAGCATCACTGAACAATAAAGTGAGTTGAGAGCAGTAGACTTTTCACTATCAGTGTTGCATATTAAGTGTGCAAACATTCCTGAATCACTATTTTGCGTATTACACCACACTGCTTAATATTTTGTAAGAGATATTGGTTCCAGTTCTTTTTTATTATTGTAAATGAGAATGAAGAAGAATCATGCCACTGTGTAATGGCAATAACTAATTTCCTATAGCAAGCAGTGGCACAACAGCTGCAAAGTGCGGCTCATGGCCTGATCCTAAAGAACACAGCATTAACCAACACACTTTGAGAAAAGTTCAACAGGATCAGGCAATAAGAGATATTAATCAGAGCTGCAACCTCAAATGCAAATCATTAAAGTATTCATTGATATCTGTCTTTCGGCACCTGGAGATGGATAGGAAAAGCTCATGCAGGAATGGGCTAAGAGTGACCAAAGACGGAAAGTACAGGCATTGCTCAGTGGTAGGAGGAGAAACACAGTTATTATTTTGTGAATTATTTTTTAACTTCTGTATGTTTTCAAGGTGCTAGATGTGTTTTACCTTAATGCTGAGGACACTGAGCTGTCTTTCTTTCTATCAAGAAGTCTGATTTAGCATTTAGAAAAGTATGAAGTATGGCATCTGGCTCTGCCCGAATTGGTCCAACAATTTTATTCCAGCATAACGTTCTGGTAAATCTTTTCTTCTGCTAAGGCAGGTGTTTTAGCAAGGCACTAGAAAACATTTTCTGTAGTCCATAATATCAGCATTTGCCACTACAATTTTTATAAACACTCTAGGCACAACATGTATCCCAAGCATACGGGGATCTAAAGCTCTTCTATTGCTCGAAAAAGTACAAAAAAAGTCTGGGGCCCAATTCTGCTTCTACTATGCTCGACAATAAAGAGAATGACACGTTATTCTCTTCAACTACTAAAACGCTACTAAATCGTAACCCCTATCTGGCAGAGTTTTAAGTCAAACATCGGTCTGGAAGATAATACTACCCTGGCTAAAGGATTCTCACAGAAGGGAAGAATAGAGAATGAAGGCATAAGCATGTCCGATCACAGTTATCAATGGGCAACTGCAGTCTGCTTTGTTTCTTTGTAACAAAAGATTAAAGTAATAATAATTTGACCATGCTTCCATCAATTTAAAACGCTCTGCTAGATAAATATTTTTTAAGATCCGTACAACAGGCTTTCTATTTAATAATGAATACATTTCAGACTAATGTGCTGACAAGCTCCAGTTCTCTTTCTAGCAGCTGAATTCTTGGATAAAATAATTTTGTAGGGTATGAGCAATGCAGTTCTGAAAATAGCATCACTGCAAAATGAAAGATGGCAAGAACCCCTACAATGTTGATTTGTTTCAATGAAATTTCATCTCTTATGATCAGGGTCTATTTTGATGTTTTCATTTGAATTTTCATACATAATAAAATGCAAAACTATAGAATTTGTTAGCTTCAAAGACTCAACAAATGGTTAAGGGAAAAAAAATAGGCAGAAACAGAACAAAACAAAGGAATAATAAAAAATATCCATTCGCAATTTACATCATAAAATATGTAAAACAAGAAATGCTTTGTGGATCCAAATAAAAATTTGCGTTTATCACCACCACATGTGCAGAGACACTCAGAAAAAGAAAGCAACACCCATCAACAAGCTGTTTTGCACTAATCTTTAATTATGTTTCTACTAGAAGAATAGACTGGAGCAACACTTTCAAAAATGTCTATGGTTTTATAAATCTTGCATAACGCTCAGCAGTCAGATATATGCTGCTGAGAAAACTCTAAAAGGTGATATTGCACCTCCCTGACTCCAAGTAGATTACATCTTTCGGCTTTCTATCCAATGCACTGCTTTGAAAGTACACTTCAACAGATTTTTTTTTCCTAATAATGAAGAATTTTAAATAGATTGGAAAATAAATTTTCAAATGAGAAGGAGCCTGATACTTTACAATTTATTAGTGAAGTTGTATTTTCTAATTAACATCAGCACTAAATCTGACCTTATTTCACAGATTTTAAGATAAAAAATGAGATTGCATGTATACAAGAGGCGTCAAAATCCCTAGGTACAATGGTAGAAACAGATGAAAAGAACATATCACAAATACCTTCTATCTACATTCAGTCGCTGATTTTATATAGAAGGCGACACTAAGTACCACGCCCAGCAACATTATCACCAAGACCTACACTCATTAGGTCCATATGCAAAGATCAGAAATATCAACGCCCCAGTTGTGGAAGCGCTAATTCATGTGATCCATACAGACTTCCCTGAGTTGTCGCAACGACACTAAAACAGTAAGGATGGTTCATGCAGATAGGAAACAGGAATATACAACTTCTTTTCTAAAAATGTCCCTGGTTTTCATGTTTGCATACACACATATATGTATGTTTCTATGTACATTATTTCATCCTCTGCATCTCATTTTTATCTTCAGATGTCTCACATCAATTTATCTAATTAGCAGATCTATCTTGAATATAATACATAATTTATTCTCTACTCAAATACTCAAATATATGGAAAAAGATGACTGAGAGAGAAAATGGATAGAAGACAAAGGAAAAACAAAGAACAACTAAAAGAGGAAAATTAGAGAAAATAAAATAAAAACAACACATTAAGCTGTATCCAGAATGGTGCTATTGCAGAAATAGTACTATTGAGCTTGAAAAGTTTTAGTCCTATGTTTGCCAGAATCAAAACATCCAGTTTTGCTTGCATTTTTGTTTTTACCAGAACAGCCAGAGATATCTGGAAGCAGTAGGCACATCTCTGTATCAACTGTTACTCATTATCAGCAGAAATATCAACACAGCTAAGACATGCTGCGTCAAAAGTCTGCTTAGGAATTACAGCATTTTTAAACCATTTTTTAAACTCTATCTGTTTTGGTGCAGGAGAGATAACAGAACAGTAATAAAGAGAGTCCTGTGCTGCCTTTATCAGGGAACATGCAAAAACACATTTACATAATAGTTTTAAAAAAAAATCTGTATAGATATAGATGATGAAGAAATAAATTTACAGAGGGAAGTGCATTGTGTACAGTGTTAGCAGCAGTGTGGTTATAGGAACAGGAGAACCCTATACAATAATATTCTCGTATAAGAGCAAAATATCTGCAGTGCTACATGTAAAATTGAAATATTTGGAGTTTCTGTGTTAAAAGTAAGAGCATGATATTCTCTACATATAATAGATACCTAATACATGGTACAATGAAAATGATATCTTTTAACAAAGCCTGCAATATATATTGATCAGCAGATATGCCTTATATTTAAAGACCAAGGCATAATTACCACTACACTTAAATTATTCATTAAAGGAAGTCTTCAGCATTTGCAATGAAATATTTCAACACAGGAAGTAACAAATGTGTTTATGTCACCTGCTCAGATTTTCAATGAGAAATTAAGGCTCCCATTTCACACAGCATACACCTTCACTTGAAATTCTGTGGACATCGCTGGGCAAATACACCAAAGCCTTTTTGCCGCATCAGAGAAGCAAAAAGAACCAAATGCCTGAGATTCTATCATACTAGCTTTGCAAAACCTTTAGCATTTTTTGCTAAAAATGCGTCACGCTGGTGTACTTCTGCATTGGTGATACACACTTCTGAATGTTTTAGTAAAAGCACATGTTAAAAATACTTACTGATGCAGAAGAAACAGATTACAGAAGGAAAAGTGATTGTACAGTAATGAATTGTTGATGAAATCACAAACCATATAGCCTTGAATATGTATAGTTTTCATACAACAGCTGGGCAATGTTGCTTCCTCAGCATAACTTTTCAACCAGAAGAAAAATAAACTGGAAATAATGGGAAAAGGCAGGTCACTCAGAACAGAATATCAGCTAATCTTCAGTTCTTCAGTTATTAGTACATTTTCTTTCCTAAATTCTCTTTTTTCTCCTATTTTTAATAATCTTAAAATATAAAATCCTTTGCTTTAGAGGCATTACTATTTATGTCACTTTTCTTTGTTCTTCCCCATTTGCGATCTGTAGCAGGAAACAGACCACCACTGACTGTGAAGACTTAAAAGAGATTTAACAAAACGTTTTCTCTTTCACCTGTTACTCCATTACTTTCTGCAACGCAGCTCTCCCTCTGTCAACCCATTGTGCTGTCTCCTAAACCAACCAAGCCTTATTTGCACTTTAATTTCAAAGGAGAAACATTACTATGGAGGATGGATAGGTGCTATAGATTGTTTCTAACATATTTCAGTGGAGTAATAATGAGAAAAAAGAAAGCTAACAGTAAGTACATTGTCTAAGACATGGAAATGCTACTAACACCGTAATCAGAATTACTTAATCATAGATATAGTTTTTAATTAAAGTTACATTAATACAACATGCTTCCTTGTTGACAATTTCTGTTATCATGACTGGCAGTAGAGGTAAATTCTGAAAGGAAGTGACAAATATGTGAAAGTGAAAATAATTTTAAAAGAAATATCATGTAATGAAACGCTTAAAGTGATTTAGAGTTCTATTTGAAATTATACAACCTTCTTTTTATACAACCTTTTTATTTCGCTAGTTTCCATATTTCCCTCTCTTTTAAAATTTGATAAATCTATGAAGAAGATCAAGTGTGGTTGGTTGTGGATGATATACTTTACCAGTTCAAAAGGAAACAGCCAAACACAGGAGCTCATGCACAAGGAAAGCACTGATTTACAAAGCCCTGGCTTTGTACTTTGTCACTCTCGCTTTTACACGATATGTCTTTTAAACAGCAACAGAAGAATTTGTTTTAAAGGTAATTTTCCCTCCAATGAAAGGCGACATGTATCCAACTTAGAAAATGTGGTTATTTTACATTTATCTTCATATTCCTTTTTTTCATTTAACAGTGCGACAGATTCATCCCTTTGAGTCTTTCATAACAGAACCAATACTCAGAACTGAATCCAATTATAACAGCCTACCAGCAGCACTAATTGGTGAAAATGCATTGCTAGTAATTGCCGTAAACTCATCCTTCTGCACAGAATGGATGAGGGCACTAAATTTCCAACCAGCTTTAGACAATGGGGCAGGCTCCCATCAGCACTGTTTTTCTTATGTAAAATGCATTAAAGTGAGTCATCCCCTTAAAAGTTACCTCCTGATAGCTTTAACCCACATTCGGGGACTAAGGTAGGTGCTTCAAAATAATAATAATAATAAAAGCAAAGAAGGTGTGGAGGGGGGAAGAAAAAAAAAAAAAAAAGGGAAGAAAATCCCGTCGTTAGTCCATAGTGTTTATTTAGCTCAATCTGTAGCCGGATCTCAGATATGATGCATGGATTATTTTTGCCCTTTTCTCGCACGTCTTCATGATGCGATCCTCGCACTGCTCTGGGCAGCAGTTTCATGCCAATGAGTGTGCATTGCTGGAAAGGTTTCTACCTTCCAGGGACGGAAAACAGAGCTCTGCTCGAACCGGGCACCCACCGCCTCTCGCAGAGGGGTCTCAGTGGGCAATGGCTCTAAGGCCGCCGCTGGAGTGTGTGGAAGGAAACAGCTCCTCAGTTGCGCAGCTTTCAGCGGCTCCAAAAGCCGTGGGCTTTGGCACATCCGTGCGCACACGCGAAGCCACACGAACAAACGCATACATCAAACAAACCCCGGAGCTGTCAAAATATTCCCGGGGCGCAGCGGCGGGCGAGAGGGGGCTCGGGGCTCCGGGAGGAGAAAAACACCTCTCCCTGCCGCCCATTTCACTAAAATCGCTCAAGTTTTGATTTCTTTTTTTTCTGATTTTTTAAGAGGGTCCAAACTCCTCCAGACAGAAATAATCCCCATGGGAGGAGGGGGCGGGCTCTGGGTAACTCGAAACTTTCCTCCCGGCCGCCGAGCTGGGTATATTTAGCGATGTCGGAGGCACAGCCTTCACCTCGAAAAGTCCGACCGCCCCCGGGACGCGGCGTCCCTCTCTCTGCCCGCCCGACCCCCCGCGGCTCTCCCTCCCCAGAGTTACTTCGAGCGGCCCCGGGCGGCGCCTCTGTACCGCGCTCCCCGCGGCGCCGGAGGTGCCCCTGGCCCAGTCGCTGCCCCCCGCCCCGCTCCGGGCCCCGGTGCTATCCCCGCGGGGACTTACGTGGTGGGCGAAGGGAAAGGGCCCTCCGAGGAGTGGTTCATCACCAGGGACTGGAAAAGTGTCAGGCTGAAGATCAGCAGCCAGCCAGCAGCCATCTTCCTGATCGAAGATCGATCTCTCTTTCCCCCGAGTCGGCGAGACGACGATAATAATAAATTGGATTACTGTGCGTGCCGGGTGCGGGGGGGCCGCCGCTTTTTGAAGGCTCCTCCGCCGCCCCCGCCCGCCCCCTGGCAGCGGGCGCAGCCCAGTGCGGTGCGGGGAGCGGAGCACGGCCGGGGGTGGGGAGGAGGAGGAGGAGGAGGAACGATGGAGATCTGTGGGTGGAGAGGGGGAAGAGGAGAAAAGAGAGGAGCGAGCGAGAGACACTCCGCTCTCCGCTACTCCGGCAGCAGCCCCGGCTCCATCCGATCCGCCGCCATCAGCGCTACTTTTGTAACGGATCCCCGCGCGCTCCGTACGTGTGTCCGCTTCCCTGATTTATCTCCGATTGCAGCAGCAGCGGCGGGAGGAGGAGGGGGAGGAGGAAAGGGAGGCGGGGTGGGGGCTCCCGAAGGGAGAGGAGGGAAGAGAGTTGGCGGCGGGCGGCTTTCTCCCGGCTGCTGCCTTCCTTCCCTGCGGGGAGCGGGGGCGGGCGCCGGGCGCTGCGCGGCCGCGCTCCTTACATGGTAGCGGGGAGCTCCGCGCCGGGCCTCGCACCCCCCCGCGGCCCGCCCGCTATTTATAACGGCGCCGTTAACCCCTCTGCCCTCTCCCTCCGGAGCGGCAGCCGCACGTGGCCCGTGTGTGTTCATATACGGGTATGACAGTGTGTCTGTACGGCCCTCCGAAGAGTCCCGTCCCCGGGGCATGCTGCAAGTCCCCGGGCTTCATCCTCTTCAGCCACATCTCTAACCCACATTCCGTATTCAGAGCCCTTGGACGGTTCCGAGCGCTGTTTTCCTTTCCTTTATTTCACCCACGCTTGCATACACCGATCTCAGTGGCAGCCATACGTTCTCCATACAAAGTAAAACAGGGAAATATTTCTTAGGGTATTTGGGAAAGCAGTGAAAAGTTCAGTGACAGCTTTGATTTTCATTACAATCTCTTTTATTTCTTTCCTTCTTTCTTTCCTTCTTTCTGCATTTTTGGCAATTAGTCCAACAGGTAGAAATGAAAGAGCACTGTTCATGTTATTTTCACATCCCTTGTATCTAAAGACAGCATCATCTTGAGTGTATTCACTCCCAACAACCTCTATAAAACAGAAAAGTGTTCGTTTCTCTTATAAAGGTGGCAGAAGGACCGAAGCTGAGATCCACAAATGGAGAACAGAGTCCTTGCAGTGCCCAGGCTCTGCGCCAGCACGATATTTCAGCTGCAATCTGTAAACCATGCACTCACTCATCCACATTGTTCCTGGATTGGAGCTGATGCCTCAGAGCTGGTGGGAAGAGCTCCCAGTTGTCTTCACCTCTCCACCTACCTGCAAGTATGTAGGATTCAGGATTTGGATGCAAATCCAAAATAGCAATTTCTAACATGGTACTGCAGCCTATAAGCTCATACAGTCTGACTTGTATCTGTGGTGCAGCCTTAGGTCTCCACAGGCCTTGCAGCTTTGTCACATCACATAGCAACACTTCAGACACAGCTATAACTGCTCACCCAGTGCTGTCCTAGCAGGGTGTAGGGGTGCCAATGGCCTCTGCCACCAGGTGCAGTGGGTAACTGCAGAGCCATGGGATGGAGTAGGTTATGTGACACAGAGGTAGTGCTTCACAGGGGGTACTGAGGTGAGATCCAAGGTGGGGAAAAGACTTTGGGGAGTAAAAGACTGGAGAAATGCACAGGGGAAGGAGGCTTAAAATGTGGAATGGTTCAGGTTATATACAAGCCCATGGCCACTTTACTTCTTCAAGCATAACTGATGACATCTCCTCACTCTTCGTGCCCCACAGTGCTTAAGGCTAGTCTTAGCCAGAATGTAAAGGGCATCTGATCAGTTAAGAACATGAATTTTCCCCAAAAAGCACTCATTCTGCTCCTTGCTAGCATTCTCAAACTCAGCATGACTTCATGCCTGAACTCTGTTGGGATCCCCTAACTACATGTTCTTCTGTTAGATGTGCCCTAAAATACTTACACCCTACTCAGTGTTGGACTAATCCTGCAACCTCAGCCGTTCAGAATAAGAGTGAAAATGCCCCAGATGGCCACATCCACTTCTCTGAAAGAGTGGTTGAGCACTGGACCCATCTGCCCAGGGAAGCGGTGGACTCACCATCCTTGGAGGTGTTCAAGAACCATGGAGATGTGGCACTTAGGGACATGATTTAGCAGGCATGGTGGAGATAGGTTGGTGGTTGGACTAGGTGATCATAGAGGTCTTTTCCAACCTTAATGATTCTATGATTCTGTGGTCCCTAACTGAAGGATATAGCATTCACCTCATCTCTGCCCAGCTTGTGTTTGTGTCAATTCCCAGCTATGCTTCCCCCATAGGTCCATGCAGTGCTTACCAAGCCATAGTCACAGAGCTGGGAAGGAGGTGCTCTGTGCTCTTCTCACTCAAGTGGACATGCAGGAAGGGTNGCGGGGGGGGGGGGGAGGAGGAGGAGGAACGATGGAGATCTGTGGGTGGAGAGGGGGAAGAGGAGAAAAGAGAGGAGCGAGCGAGAGACACTCCGCTCTCCGCTACTCCGGCAGCAGCCCCGGCTCCATCCGATCCGCCGCCATCAGCGCTACTTTTGTAACGGATCCCCGCGCGCTCCGTACGTGTGTCCGCTTCCCTGATTTATCTCCGATTGCAGCAGCAGCGGCGGGAGGAGGAGGGGGAGGAGGAAAGGGAGGCGGGGTGGGGGCTCCCGAAGGGAGAGGAGGGAAGAGAGTTGGCGGCGGGCGGCTTTCTCCCGGCTGCTGCCTTCCTTCCCTGCGGGGAGCGGGGGCGGGCGCCGGGCGCTGCGCGGCCGCGCTCCTTACATGGTAGCGGGGAGCTCCGCGCCGGGCCTCGCACCCCCCCGCGGCCCGCCCGCTATTTATAACGGCGCCGTTAACCCCTCTGCCCTCTCCCTCCGGAGCGGCAGCCGCACGTGGCCCGTGTGTGTTCATATACGGGTATGACAGTGTGTCTGTACGGCCCTCCGAAGAGTCCCGTCCCCGGGGCATGCTGCAAGTCCCCGGGCTTCATCCTCCTCAGCCACATCTCTAACCCACATTCCGTATTCAGAGCCCTTGGACGGTTCCGAGCGCTGTTTTCCTTTCCTTTATTTCACCCACGCTTGCATACACCGATCTCAGTGGCAGCCATACGTTCTCCATACAAAGTAAAACAGGGAAATATTTCTTAGGGTATTTGGGAAAGCAGTGAAAAGTTCAGTGACAGCTTTGATTTTCATTACAATCTCTTTTATTTCTTTCCTTCTTTCTTTCCTTCTTTCTGCATTTTTGGCAATTAGTCCAACAGGTAGAAATGAAAGAGCACTGTTCATGTTATTTTCACATCCCTTGTATCTAAAGACAGCATCATCTTGAGTGTATTCACTCCCAACAACCTCTATAAAACAGAAAAGTGTTCGTTTCTCTTATAAAGGTGGCAGAAGGACCGAAGCTGAGATCCACAAATGGAGAACAGAGTCCTTGCAGTGCCCAGGCTCTGCGCCAGCACGATATTTCAGCTGCAATCTGTAAACCATGCACTCACTCATCCACATTGTTCCTGGATTGGAGCTGATGCCTCAGAGCTGGTGGGAAGAGCTCCCAGTTGTCTTCACCTCTCCACCTACCTGCAAGTATGTAGGATTCAGGATTTGGATGCAAATCCAAAATAGCAATTTCTAACATGGTACTGCAGCCTATAAGCTCATACAGTCTGACTTGTATCTGTGGTGCAGCCTTAGGTCTCCACAGGCCTTGCAGCTTTGTCACATCACATAGCAACACTTCAGACACAGCTATAACTGCTCACCCAGTGCTGTCCTAGCAGGGTGTAGGGGTGCCAATGGCCTCTGCCACCAGGTGCAGTGGGTAACTGCAGAGCCATGGGATGGAGTAGGTTATGTGACACAGAGGTAGTGCTTCACAGGGGGTACTGAGGTGAGATCCAAGGTGGGGAAAAGACTTTGGGGAGTAAAAGACTGGAGAAATGCACAGGGGAAGGAGGCTTAAAATGTGGAATGGTTCAGGTTATATACAAGCCCATGGCCACTTTACTTCTTCAAGCATAACTGATGACATCTCCTCACTCTTCGTGCCCCACAGTGCTTAAGGCTAGTCTTAGCCAGAATGTAAAGGGCATCTGATCAGTTAAGAACATGAATTTTCCCCAAAAAGCACTCATTCTGCTCCTTGCTAGCATTCTCAAACTCAGCATGACTTCATGCCTGAACTCTGTTGGGATCCCCTAACTACATGTTCTTCTGTTAGATGTGCCCTAAAATACTTACACCCTACTCAGTGTTGGACTAATCCTGCAACCTCAGCCGTTCAGAATAAGAGTGAAAATGCCCCAGATGGCCACATCCACTTCTCTGAAAGAGTGGTTGAGCACTGGACCCATCTGCCCAGGGAAGCGGTGGACTCACCATCCTTGGAGGTGTTCAAGAACCATGGAGATGTGGCACTTAGGGACATGATTTAGCAGGCATGGTGGAGATAGGTTGGTGGTTGGACTAGGTAATCATAGAGGTCTTTTCCAACCTTAATGATTCTATGATTCTGTGGTCCCTAACTGAAGGATATAGCATTCACCTCATCTCTGCCCAGCTTGTGTTTGTGTCAATTCCCAGCTATGCTTCCCCCATAGGTCCATGCAGTGCTTACCAAGCCATAGTCACAGAGCTGGGAAGGAGGTGCTCTGTGCTCTTCTCACTCAAGTGGACATGCAGGAAGGGTGCATGGGTTGGTCAGGGCTGAGAGGGTGCGTATGGTTATGCAAACCCATGTGGAAAATAGTTTGGATGGGTGAGAGAGTGAGCAAGACTGCTCTCACTCAGATTCACTGTCTCAATATAAAGTACAGAAAACAAAGAAAAATCAAAGAATGGTAACATAAAATAATAAATACAAAAGCGTAGGATTACATGGGAATGCTTTTTTCATCTTTAGTGATGATGCATCCATCATTTATGGAGCCCCTTAGGGCAATAATTATTGCTACTCCTAATTATAACAACAGTAACACATGGCAAGCAACGCAACAGTGCAATGCAGGGGTGGGATAACACCCTATCTAGCATGGTAAGCTTCAGATTGCGACTGTTTCAGCGCATTGTAATGATAGCTTAAATGTGGAGAAGGTGCTGGAGAAAAATACTGCTATTTTAAATATAGCTATATCTGAAGTATCAAATCTGCTGTGCTCTTTACAACTATATAACAAGACTCCCTGCAAGATAGTAACCCCACAATGAACTCTGCTTAGGTGCAACTGAATGCCTCCCTGGAGCCCACTGAAATTCAGGGATAAAGAACAGGAAGGATGTCAATGTGTAGCTGCAACATGGAGGGGGAATATGTAGGTTAGCTCTGAGCTAGCTCACAGAGATATGAGGAGCAATGTTCCATCAGAGCTGGATCATGGAGCTCAGCGCCTGTGCCACCCATGTGGCATTCATGAGAAGACTCTTACCTGTGACACACAACTCAAGTTCAACCTGCAAAAGCTTTACAGGACTTACAGGCAAGCTTGGACTGGATTCCCATTTTGAGAAAAACTGAAGTCAAATAATAGCTTTCCTTCAAATCTAAGTGAGGCTTGAAGCTGACTTAAGAATGTTTGAATCTGAAAATCTGGAAATCAATGGCACACACAGGGAAGAAAAGAGTGTAGTGTATTATTTAATATTTTCTCACTTTTTTGTTCCACATACTGTTTAAAATTCTTAAAATAATTTTATTTGCCAAGTAAAGATCCAGAATATTTAGAAATGTTGCCCTCACCATGACTTCATCATGACTCATGGATTTGAGAAATTATACTTAAATGAATTCCCTGTAGCTTTGACAGGAAGGTGTGATTGACTTAATACCTAATACCAGCAGAATTAAGATTCTTGGTATCTCTTCATACTCCCATAATCCAGGAAAACATAAAAGTAATTTCATTGTCAAAATTGAAATGCTGTTAAAATCTCCTAAATGATCAATTTCTTCACATTCGATGCTTATAATAGTTCCATATGCAGACACTCTTCAAACAATATTTTATATATTTGGTTTCTACTTCATAATCATGTTGCGCTGCAGTTATTCTTATAACTCATTCGTGTTAAGATTCCTAAAGATCTATTAATACTGACAAGTCTTTTATAAGCACTTAAATATAGACTTGAATGACAAACTACAAAAGTAAATCTTTCCTCATTCTTACTTCATCGCATTCTAAATTTATTATCTGTCATATCTGACCGAGACCTTTCTTGGAAGGAACATAGGAATGACAAAGATTGATATAATGACAGAGATCTTAGAAAAAATTTGCTTTGCACCTACTGAAATTACTGGGAATCTTTCAGTTGACCTTGATGGTTCTTATGTCAGAAATAAAATTCCTATTGCAAAAACAAGAAATTTATTTTGCATCAAAGTCTTCTCAGTTCAGTAGATCAGTAACAAGAATTAATTCACAATCAAGATTTTTTCTTTTTCCAATGTTACAAATCCAGCAAAAGAGACAAACAGCCAGATTTTTTGTCTGTTAACCATTTTAAAAAAAAATTCTATATTAGAACCAGATTCAAAGTTTTATTAATCTGTTTTTATGCTTGTATATGAACTTATTCTCCAGTAGTCAGCATTGTCATAAAACTTTTGGATGAAAGTGCTATTTAACTTTACACATATTGAGGTTATAGCACTAGAGTAAACAGGTAGCACACAGTGACCCAGTGTCTTATTTTATTTTATTTTTTTGTTCAGATTCAACAATTGGTAGTGGTTGTTACTCTCCATGAGCACGATCTGCATTGTGGTAAGTGCACTTCACCTGTGTGGGTGGGACAAGGACTTTATTAGATGGGCCCTCAAGTCTCACTCAGTTGAGCCAAAAAGTGCTCGCTGAAATACCTTAAAGTATGACAAGGTCTTAATCACCACCACGGTAACACCAGAATATCATCTTGTTCCTGGCACATCGTATCTCGTTTATGTATGCATGTTACAGAGGGCAGGAAGGGGTAATCTTGCCGAATAATTCTTACTCTGTTTCATTGTGTGGGGGTGACAAGAGAGTGCAGGCTGCCTCATCACAAATTCTAATTTCAGGGAAAAAAATGCTCCTATTTAAATCTGCAGCAGATGGAAATGCAAGATCTGGCCCATCGCAAGTGAACAGAATTGTTTTACATATTTGAATTGGATAGAGTTCTGTATTAGAAAAACTTTGCGAGCTATGTCAAGTTTAAAGGTAGTCAGTACTATTTTATTCTCATCCTTGTTTTAATTCATATTTGAGTAAGTTTGTTAAATCTAGCAATAGAACTTTTGCCATCTTATTATTGTCAGATTATTGTGAGACTTGGGGAACACGTTCACCCTCTTCTAGGTACAAGAGCAAGGATGTTCACATTTTCAAATTGTGAAAGTTTTGGGGGGTTGTTTTTTCAGGTGTTTTTTCTCTTTTTCATTGGTTGGATTGGGTTGGTTTTTTTTTTGTTTTGTTTTGTTTTTTTTTTTTTTGACATTGCTGTTAAACCAGCAATAACTTTGGTATAATGAAGTATTGAAGTTTGAAGCCTAATATCAGAAATATTCTCTCTGAATACTAAAGAAAACCATCCTAAAGCAATGTGCCAGACATGTAAAACTTCATCCATTTAAGGAGGAAGCATAGCATAAAGTTTATTCAATTGTCACTGATCCTGGTACACATGGAACTGTAGTACAGTGTGGAGACAGTTTGATTTTGAAAGCCTCTCTGTTCATTCAGGTGTTATAATGCCACTGAGTTTGGAGGGAAGATGAACTTTCTTGTTCAAGCATCATTGTATTGTATTTCAATGTGTAGTGTAGAAATGCTCCTTGTAAATCTCGTGGTGGTGTTGTGACACTATTTACAGAAAATTGTGCCAGTAATCTTGCTGGAGGAAACCCTCAATTATAAATGTTAAAGCATGGTATGTTCTGAGCTTGTAAAGAAATACAACTTGTAATAACAGTCTTACACAAATAACGTTTATGCTTTATAAAAGGAAGTGATTGAATGACACAGTATTTCTATACAACCTTGTCTATCTTCCTCCCAGCCCATCTATTTTTACTTGGTTTATGCCATCCTTTCATTGTCTTTAAGCAATATATTTTGGTGTTTCTTTTTTTTTAAATCAAAAATATGTATACATTTCTTCTTTCACCTCCAAAATGAGACAATTTCCCCCCCAAATTTACTCACAACTAAATTTTCACCCTGTGAGATTCAATTTACCCCAGTAGAAGCTTTTCTAAATCTAAGAATGCTACTGTCCTGAAACCTGGTTTCTTCATAGGACTGAAAAGTCCTATCATCCTAATGATAGGGCTAAAAGCTCCTGTTGTCCCACTGGAAGGGAAGGACACCTGCCCCCTGAGGTGGCAATCAGAATAGTCATACCAAATCACTTGTAGTTAAATGAGGTGAATCCACCTCTGTATCTCATACCTGTTTTATTACCTAATTAGCCAAGTGGTTATGAAGGCTGCATTCTGAAGTATCAGAGAGAGCTTAACTAGCAATATTCCTACAAAAGAAAACTTTATTCATCATGTCCTGCAGTACATTTGAACTGCCTTTTTTAGCAGATGCCTTTGTCCAGTATAGTCATCTTTCACTTGTTACCAATCTACTTAATGTAGTAGAGGAAATAGGGCTGTATTGTCATTTCATAAATGTTAAATCATAAGCTTTCATTCAACATTCTTTTCTAAATGGCAAATAATTGTGTTAAAGAACCTTGCTTGACACCTATACACAGCTATTGCCTGCCTGTTTCAAACACTTAGTCGATCACTACTCTTGGCTTTTACAATTGTGCAGTTCTACAAGACACTGAATTAAGGAGAAAATTCTGGCAAATGTAGCTTGATATTATGGAAGATGTAAGTCTTAGGCAACAAGTCTCATAAAGAGTTTGTGACTGAGAGAACAATTGAAACAAATCTCCAGAAATCTGGAAGAACAACTGGAATCCATTTCTCTTTTATTGTTGTTGTTTCTTTTTTTTTTTTCTTTGAGTAGTAACCATTTATCCATGGCTCTCACAACCAGTGGGACCTAACATGCCCTCAGTGACATGCTCTCATGCAGTTCAAGAGCAGACACTGCTTTTGAAAGTTCAACAGGGAGAGCTAAATCTTAGTAGGAAAGTTGAATCTGACTCACTGCTTTTGGCATCAGAGTGTTTACTGTTCTCATTCTGCACTTGGTGGCAGAATGGACCTGTAATAAGGGAAAAAAAGAGTTTATTTTATCTCATCCAATGATTAACAACAGTAAATACTGTGCTTTTAGTTAAGTGACTTTTACATGGCTGTTGCTCCCATCTGAGAATGACAGCCTGAGAGCACATGAACACTGGTATCTCTGGACAAGGTATTGTGTGTGAACAACGAATGGTATTTCTCAGATAATTGCATCCAAGAACCTTTTACAGAGTGGTGTTTTTTATTCATTGTTGGATCACTAGCCTTCTGATGCTTTTAAGTTTAACAGCTAGTCAGAACTAGTGGTCTCAGCTCCATTTGTAGCCCATGGACATTGTCAAGCACCTCCAGAGAATGGTGCATCTCATCCTGAAATAGGTGGTTTGAGATGGTATCGTGTAAACTGCTTTATCCTGTCTGCAAAGTAATAGTGATATGAACATAACTCAGAAGACTACAGGGCAGAGAAGAGATGGAGAAAAAAGCAAGAATTAAAGATAACTGAGGAGAAGTAAGAGTTAAGAACAGGAAAGCATAAATGAAGAAGAAAGGGTATGCATGTGGAAATAAAGACAAAACAGTCAATTAATGTATCATCAAAAAGACTTTCTTAAAAAAAAGGAAAGAGTGAGGTAGGGAAAAGTAAAGTGAAAGAAGGAAACAGAACAAAATAGGCAGAGAAAAATCAGTACGGAGATGAGATATCAAAGGGAAGGAAAGCAGTGATTAAATGGAAGAGATGAAGGTGAGAGGGATAACAAGAGAAAGGGGAAGGGGAACACTGATAGAAGTTTGGTCTACCAATACTGTTGTGCATCTCTCTATATTTATTTTAATTTTAAAAGCTGGTAAAGGGATCCTAACAGTAAAAGTGTATGTATATATATATTCAGCAAGTCTTTTAGTATGTCAGGAGAGACTGATATGACTTTGCCGTGACTATGCAGTGATGGATGATAAGCCAGAAGCCAGGTGGCCCCATTAGCTGGGATTGGGCCCAATCTAATACGCTTTGTCACTAAATAAAGATTAGGAGCACAAGACTCCCTACTTGTGCTCAGGGTGAAGGCAGGACTCGATCACTGCTGTGTGTAGTGCAGTGTACCTCAGTCTGATAATACAGTGTCTGCTAAATATTTTACACCAACTGCAAAACCAATTTAAGGTAAACTCGTACCACTTGTTCTATGTAGCTTCTAATGAGAGAAATTGTCAGATAGATTGTAGACGTTATGCCAAGTATCCTTCAGAAATAATAAAATAATAAACATTTACAGTGTTTCTCGTGTAAAGCATGATGGCAGAGAGTTTCTCTCATCTTTTTCATATCTATTAAAAATCTTTAATTGGCAGTTCTTAAAAAGTCCAATTCAGTTTTTAAAATGAAAAGGGAAAAGATAAAATCTATAGGTAAACATGCACATCTGATCAGCCCAAGTCTATAAATGAAATGAAGAAATTGATTTAAAAGTTAAATTTCAAGCTTCTGCTGTCATTTTAGCAGCAAGTGAATAGTTTTATGTTGTCAGAAAATGTAAAGTAAAACTTTTGTTTTGTAATATCTGTGCAAGTCTAATTCTCTTCAGAATCATACCCCATTAAACTTGGTAATAATGGTGTCAGTTATTCATATGGGTTAATACCCCCTTTATTTTCCACACTATTTCACAAGCCATAATATATCAGTATGGTAACATTAAGCTCCTGTGTTATAATTGGCTCTGCAGAGTCTGTGGCTCCATGCTAAACAAAAAGGGCAGTTCTGTACAATTCACTTCAAATGCTGGGGTTATGTTGTAGACTTCATATTGCACTTACAGATGTTATTAATTACTGCCACTCCCAGTTTAATAGCTGTTTCCATAGTAACTATGAGAATTTAAAGAAGGTGTGAGGGGGAAGTGAGTTGAGTAGCTTTATTCTAAAAGGAAGACAAAGGCAATCTGATCCTAAAATTTAAATCAATCTCCAAAGCAGCACAAGATCAAGAAAAAGTAATGACACAGAGGAATGTAGAAGTTCTCAGAATATGCCAATGAATTTAAATAACTAAGTTAGCAATCTCCTCTCGCTTGATCCTTTTAAGTTTAATCCCAGCTTGCACTTTTTGGTACCGTCTAGAAAGTCCTATGAGGTCAGAGTGCGTGCAGTACAATCACACAAGTAGCTGTGCCCACCTCCACCATCACGAGTTTACTAGATACACACTGCCAGTGGTGCTGGTTTAGAACTAAAAGTTTTAGAAACATAGATCTCTATTACTTGAAAGAAGTAAGAGTGTTAATTCAGAAGTTAATATTTTTTGTGATTTTTAAATTAAACGGGTGACTGTGTCTCCAAACATTGAAATACAGTTTTTTACAATGACTGCCCATACATCTACGAACACTAGCAAAGTGCATCCACTAACACACTGAAGATTTATTATTATCTTTGAATCATCTCTAAATTTTGTCTTTAGACAACAGTTGCTGTTGGTTAAAATGTATTCTGAAAATATCGATCTAGAATCTGCTGGTTAATGAGGATACAAATAGTTTATATCTACTCATATCAAAGTGAAAATGAAAGCAATTACTGATAAATTGCAAAGTATTGAAACTTGGAAATATTGTTTGAAAAAAAAGTGAAATTTTGATATTTCAAAACAATATGTTGAAACAACAGTTTGAAATATTTCCTTTTCAAAGGGCACTTCAGATATTTATTCACATTTCTAATTATTGGTTCTTAAAAATAATTAAAGCTAAAAGAGGAAACAAAAAAGTATGGTTATTGCCGAAATCCACATTTTGTTAGAAAAGAACCCCAGTTACTTTGGGAAACTACTCATATTCCATAAATAAATGTAATAATCGTCAAACTGTAATTCTCAAATATTCTTCCAAAAATTATAATAAAGTAGGCTGTATGCACTCCATCAATATTTGTGACAGAAAATTTGTCTTTAAATGTCCAATTCTTCCTCTCTGGCATACAGAATCTCTTTTCCTTTTAAATTCAGGTGGTTTTTTCCCTTTCTACTACCAAAGGAAACTCATTCTCAAGCCCCACATGGACACATCAGTATTCTGTGAGAAAAATAAAACTTGAAGGAGATAAGCAGTAGTCCTGTGCAGTGTTTAAAAGTCCTGCTGAAATCTGATTTCAGAGCTTGAGTAGATCAGAAATGGTGCCCAGTTTGTGTCTAAACTTCTTCACAATGGTACAGAGCACCTCAACTATTTGTATGTATTAATAGTCCAGTACTTAAAACTGTCATCACAACATCTAGATGGGAGAACGGTAAAAAATGGTAAGTAATAATAACCCATGTCATAATAAAAAAATTAAAAATGTAAGAAATAGAAGCTATTAAAAAAAGAGCTCAATTCTTAAGAGTATAAATCTGGTCTGAGATATTTCCTTTTATAACACAGATCAACATTTCCCCAGTGAGCTGGAAAATTCCTTTAGGACCACAGCATGTTCTGCCTCCCACGCTGCACCTTGCAGTAGAAATCCTCTTTAAGGAAGTAAGTTTCTTCTCCACAAGAAGCTACTACTGTTTTTTTCATCTGGCACCTCAAACTGGTTGCTCATACACACTACCTTTAGGCCAGCTGAACCAAGTCTTGCACTAGGTCCTACAGAACAGTCTCCTTGGAGGCTGTCTGAGAGCACACTGAAGTACTTGCTGAGAAAAAGGAGTGCCATTGGCAGGTGGGAACCACTGTTTGTTCCTTCCTGGAAATGGAATTCCTTTGTATTGTTTTGACCTTGGAAACAACTTCTGCCCTTGTTTAGCCTTTTCTTCTGGCCAGTCTCCCGAGATCAGCTTTCTAAGCATAAAAAGAGATGACAGGGATATCATTTCTGAAAACATGAAAAGTCTGAGGAAAACATTGAAAAGAGCTTATAACCTTGAGAGTACATGGGTAGAGGAGGCAGAAAACCTAATGCAGAGTCAGAAAAATGAAAGGCAAAGGATTAATTAAAATGTATTATAACAGTTCTGAAGATGAAAAAGGCATATAAGTGCTAAGTATTTTTCTTTGTAACAGAAGCTCTGCTCAAAATCAGTGGGGAAAGCATGGCTTTTATTTGAGTGGCAATTTGCATATTAATATTTTGATAGCATTATGCAATAGTATATAAGACAGATTGGGTAAATAAAGGCTGTGACCAAACATTTCAGCTTTTCCCCCACGTCTATTCAAAATAAAACTGGCAGAATGTCACACTGTAGGCTTGTCCTTGATTTGTTTCCAGGAGAACATTAATTGATGTGTTCCCATGTTTTGATATGTGATTTACAAGCTCTATAACTCAAGGGGTGATTACAGCCGGGCTAGGAATCTGTATGCCAAGCCTAATTTCAGTGAACTGTCCTGGGTATTTCACTCAAGAAATCATGGTTTTCTAAATGTGTGGGAGACAATATTAAGCAGTAGCAATCAGCAGTGCAGTTTTCTGTTGGTGTAGCAGGAGGGAGTATTTTGAAATAGCTAGTGCATCTGCTTGGTAGCTATTTTTTTTCTCAAGCTGGAAAAATCTTCAATGTTTCAAACAAAATACCCACAAAATACCCAAAAATGTAGAAGTCTTCACAAAGAACATTCTGTATTTTTGTTGAAATATATTTTCTCAAAGCAACTAAAAGGAATGGAGGAATAATATGCACAACCATAATAAATAAATAAATAAATAAATAAATAGTCTTCTTCCCTAGCACTTTAAAAACTGCTTTGCAAAACCCTTGGTTACCCAGAAATTTTCAAGTTACAGTTTCATAGTTTCATTCCTATACAATTTATAGTGGCTCAATTACAACCCTAAATACCAAGGCTGGTCAAAAATTCTAGCCTGTTTTTGTACTACTCTGTGTTGCAATAATATCATCTATTCCTTTCATGTTTTATTTCATTTGCTGAAATATGCTTAGCAGGAGAAATTTTTAGAAGCCCTCCTCTTTTTTTTTTTTTTAAATAACTCTATGTTGTTAAATGAGCTGTAGAGAGTTTGTCTATCAAAAAGAAAGCAATGTGATTGCAAACTTTTTCATTTGAAGGCTACTTCCAATGCAAAAGCTTTACAGGTTAATTTCCCTTCATTTTTGATCATTTTAGCTAACATATAAAAATTAAATAGAAGATGGTTTTAGTTCTGAGGAGCAGAGTACTAGATGTTGGGTAAACCAGATTGCTGTAATTTTGTGGAGTGAAAACTGGCATGTGTTGACCACAAAACTGTGGAATCATGTTAAATGAAGCAACCAGCAGCAGTAAATTGTTGAGAGCAAAATATGTCATGTACATATATAAACACCAACTTTAGTTCATTATTTATATTATACAGACATAGTGTGTTCAGCCTCCTCTCTGAAAACTATGGGTATAAATCTTCATATTTTCTTCATCCAACTTTTAGGATCATTGTCTTCTTTTCACCAACGGGATATGTTGTTGTTTCACTAAGATCCCATGTCAGTGCAATCATCTATTTAGCATCATTTCAGGATTTGTTGCAGTCACTGGTTATGGAGATACTGCTTTACTAATGCCTTTTGCAGTAAGTACTGTGCATATGCACAGGAGAGAGACTGGGTCTATTACATTTTTTTACGAACTCATATTTTATTCCTTATTATAGCATTTGACTTATTTTTGAATAGAGCATTTACTGATGTGGAAAATATTTGTTCTTATTATATATACTTTTATATCTATATATCTTTTTTTTTTCTTTTTCTAAATCTTTGTTTTATCCTCATTGGAGAATTTACTGAAGTACATCTTACTCAGTAGGTGAGTAGAGTAGCCCAGCTTAGTATTCTCAGTCCTACAGGCAACATAAAATGTTGGTTTGGAAGAAAACTGGCTTTTTGGAGATTAAGGAAGGAAGTTGTGAGAGTTTAAGTATGGATAAATGGGTGGAAAATAAAAGAGTAGTTTTGACATGGCTATAGAGGGGGATAGTTTAAGATAAGTGTCCAGAGCTCTGCACCTTCCCAGGCACTGAAGTTTTCTTCTGTTTATATCTAGCTGAGTGAATGAAGATGCAAATAATCACAACCAGCTCATCCTATGGCTTGGAGCTTCCTGCCAAGTGGAGATAACAGGAAGTGAAATAAGGATGCCTGGAGTTAGAGAAGTGTACCCAGAAAAGGAGCTTTGTGTTCCTGAAGTCAAGAAGTTTTAGAATAAAAGAATTGCCAAAAAACAAATTGTAATGACAAGACAAGGTGTAATGGTTTTAAACTGAAAGAAGGTAGATATTAGGAAGAAATTCTTTACTATCAGGATGATGAGGCACTAGAACACGTTGCCAAGAGAAGCTGTGGAGCCCAGAAACGTTCAAGTCCAGGTTGAATGGGGCTTTGGGAAACCTGATCTACTGAGAGATGTCCCTGCCCATGGTAGGGAAGGTGGAAATAAACGACCTTTAAATCTCTTCCAACCCAAACCATTCTATGATTCTTAACTAGAATTTTGTTTTCAAGAGAAAACAGACCCCCAGACCTCCTGCTCCATTGTGGGCTCCTCTTCATGGGATGCAGCTCTGGCCTGGGGCCTGCTTTGGCCTGAGGACTCTCCATGGGCTGCGGCCTCCTTCAGTCTCTTTGACCCCAGCTGGAACTGGCTCTTATCTGACATGGGGCAGCTTCTGCACCATCCCACCACCACCAAAACCTTGCCACAAAAGCCTAGTACAACCATTTAAACAATTTGACTTTCAAATGGATAAATTACCAGTCACGCTATTTAGGGGACAGCTAGCTGTTTGGTACACTTGAATGCTATCTCAGCTTCTGATCTGTGTAAGCACAGGTCACTAAGATTCAGCTGTAAATTTTAACTTTCCAAATGAAGTCAGAATGTTAAAATCACAGATACTAGGCATGATCTCTGTTTCATTCTGAAACTAATATCTTAAGTTATGCAAGCCCAGATAAGGATGATCAATTATCTTTGCTTCAGAGGGATTAGATGGTCAGAGAGGAACTGCATGCTTACTCTGCATACCAAAGTTAGATAAATACATCATAAGATACATACTGTTCATTACTGGCACTGTCAGAGCAAGGCCTCCTCTCAGGAGAGCAGAGTGGACTTGGATGTTTCCCTTCAGAAAGAACTTTCATATCTGTTTTTGTTCAAGGTAAGCATGAAATCCCAATGATTCAAAATGTTCCAAATAAACAGAACTGTAAGTTAGAGCCAGCTAAAAATGGGTTTGATTTTACATTCAAAATGTTAATACTGCTGAAAAATGTAAATGCAATACTAAAGCAGTTATCACAATTGGACTGCAATTGCTAAGTGTTTTGAAATTTTTGCTGAGGAAAAGAACAGTAGATTTTTGAACGTGTAACATTTAAATTTCAACTCTCCATTGCAAAATCACTTTCTATTTTTATAGCAGCTGAAATAAAATTAAAATGATTTAACAGAAGGTTTAGGAAATTAAAAGATCTTTATTTGAACACAAAGCTTGGGCATTTTTCAGTTTGATCCCATCTAACTGCTTCTCTGTCAGCCAGTGAATCCTCAGAATCCACTATACACTCATTTCTCCACCTCAAGTGATCCTTCATGGTGATATATGGCAGAATTAGAAAATGTGATACCTCTAGCCTTCTGTGAGTGGAAGAACAAACCCAATAAACTCAAGATCCTGCAGTGAATTGAGGAATCGATGGCGGTGGGAGGGGGGAATAACAAGAAAACAAAACGTTTTAAAGTATGTCATGCTGTCAAAAAACGTTATTGTTCAGGTGATAACTTTTTTTATGATAGTAAGCCTTTAAGGCGAGAGACCCATAAGAAAGATGCATGTGACATCTGTGCATTGACCTGGCTGGGGCTGCCTGTGGATGGGAGCAGTGCTTGCCCCTGCCCTGTCTGGCCCAGTGCCCAGGATTGGTAATGTTTGGCTAACTTTGCAGGAATCAAGGAGAAAGTTTGAAAATAAAAGTATGTATCTCCTCAAACTCAAGGCCAAAAGAGGAAAGTCGACCAAGAAGGACAGAAATACAGTCTGTAATTTACACAGCTGCAGTGCCACAAATGTGTGTGGGTGGCTAATACTTTGTTTTTCTTTGCTGCTTTTCTTTTTTTCTGCTTTACTTTATTTGTTTCTATATTCAGTTTTTTTGACAGCTTTAGTCTCTTGCTCAAGAGAAAATTACAGAATAATACTGGGTGAAATTTGGAAAGAAATAATTATAGATATGTATTTTCTAATAAGACAAAGGCTTTGTATTTGTACAAATTCCACATAACATTAATCAGTTTTGGAACTTTTTTTGTACTCTGTTATATGCTAACTTTACAATGGTAAAAAACTCTTTTATATTTGAAATTTTCTTGTGATGTTTTATTGTGATGCCTAGCAATCACAGGATAATATGCTATTAGCAAGTATCTTATCATTTAACGGAGACAACTGTGGGGAAGACCAAAGTCATAAAATGCTACTTGTTCAATGAAAAAATGAGTTGGAACAGTTGTATATGTTTTTCATAGGTGTAGTTTTAGAGTGTGCGTGTTTGTGTTTGAACATCATCTATCCTAATGGTCACCGTGTAAAGCTAATAGATGCTAGCCTATGAATAATGAATCATAATAGAAACTGGAATAACTAACAGATGTATATAACTGTGGTAGAAGAGAAAGAGGTTAATAGCTGCAAGGGAAAACTCATTATGATAACCACAGAGATCTGTATTTACATTTTCATGTGCTGAACAATTTATTTATTGTTAATTATAACATTAATTATCTGCTTTCACAGTCCTAAAAAATGGGTGCATCATTCCTGAAGCCCTAAGTTATATAGACTGGCAGTAAAAAGCTCCTCTGAATAAAGGCTAAGGTCATATGGTCTATGTCTCTAACTCCTTCTCTTCCAGACTGATGATGGTACAAATCAGAAGAAAAAATGATTTAAATAGATAATCAGTTAGCAAAGTCCATTGACAAAGAAGCTTTCATGTATAACCATTAATATGTCCCCTCTCTTGGCTTTTGGGTTTTGCTGTAGTTTGGGGGATTTTGTTCGTGTTTTGTTACAAAATTATCCTGGCAATATATTTCTGCCTGTAAGTTATTCTCAGCCAACACTTATGAGGATTAATGGGCTAAACATGACTTAAGGCTGTTTTGGTTGCCAGAGCTACTAAACTTATTCCCAAACACAAAACTCAGCATGACGTAAGAGCTTAGCAGTGTCTGTTTGGCCCTGGTAAATTTTGGCAGATAAGAGATTTAGCCCAAGAAAATCAGAGAAATGCAACTGGTGATAAAGAACCCCAGACATAAAGCTCAGAGAAATGCAAAGCCCAGCAAGGATCCCACAAAAATGTTGATACAGTGCTAATGTAGTGACTTTATATTACAGTTTTCATCTGTTCTTGTGGCTTTTGCTAAGAAATTTCCTGTTCAAATGCTGATTGCGTTAGGAGAGGTTTAACTACAAAAATGTATTAACACTGTGACTTGAGGGAACCTGATCTGATGACAGTACCCTTCCCATAATATGAGATGAAGCTATCACTAGGTAATTTCTAGCTCATTTACTCGCTTTTAGTGCAGTTTCCCGATAGCAGCAAATACATGACAATGTTTATGTTGATGCTAGTCATGACAAAAAACAAGCTTGATGAGAGGATAGTAGGATCTAGTCAATAGAGAGGCTTACCTTCTCAGTGGATTTCAGATTATTTTAGTTGACATTTTGATAATTGTTTTCAGTTTATTTCCTGTCTTTACAGAAGAGATTCTCTGGGTTCAGAGGCAAATGGCAGCTTATCACTTTTGTCTCCATGCAGCAAGAATTACTTTTCCCATTGCCAGAAAGAGCATATCCTCCTAATGTGGGTACCTCATCAAGACATCTGAAGTAATGTTGCATTAGTCTGAGTCAGAGAGGGATTCAGCCTAAGCAGTTTGCAGTAAATGCACCCAGGGACCACATATTAAATCATTAAGAAAAAATAAACAGTAAACAGTTCCTGTATGAGATCTTTTATACAATGTACATAATACTGTCTAAAAGCTCTTGTCTCGTGACGATGTGAACAAAATTTTCTCTAAGGCATATGTATGGCATAGGAGGATGAGGGACAGTCGTGAAAATGGAGAAAACACACAGTGGGGCCTGAATTAAGGTTTCAGAGGTAGCTTTTGAATGTTTGACTCTGTAATCTTTGTAACCTTAAGAAAATTATTTGAATGCATACTGTATTTTATTTGCTTAATGCCTCAGAGTAGGTATGTTTGGAATGAACTCCATCACCTGCACTGAAGGAAGCAACTCAGTAAGCCTTGACCCAGAATGGCCTATTGTGATCAGCCTCTGTAAGGGCATGTGCATCATCCACAGTCCTGAGAGCTGATGACAGGGTACATAAAAATTCTGTCCTCTGTTTCATGAAAGCCTAATTGCTCACTTCGTCATGTTGATCTTGCAACATGTCTCCTGCTCCTACTGCTTCTCAGGAATTTTCTGCACAGAAATACCCTCTGTGCACTGTCACCATTCACTCTGTAACATGGTAAAAGTAGTATAGAGGCTATTTCTGCTAGATTTCTCTAGGAAATGTTATTTCTCCCTGGAGCTGCCTCCATCAGCTTCATGATATTTTGGTCTCCAAAGAAACAATTCTAAGCAGCACCCCTTCCACTGATATCAATCCTTCCCCCATCCCCCTCTCAGAGCTAACAGTCATAGATGACCATGTGCCAAATTAAAATTCAAGAGGGTTACTGTTCAAAGTGTTTGATATATGCTAATGCTTCAGGATCCTTTCACTGTAATGTCATCCTAGGCTTGAGCAATTCATTGTCCTGTTCCTGAATTCCCCCAAATTCAATGCATCCAGGATCCTGAAGCAATGCACTTGTGTTAGGGCAGTTCTGTCATAATATCAGTCTGTAGGGTGCAGTTATGACTTTATGGTCCTACATGTCCTGAGAGAGTACAGTCATGGTTTAACAAGCTGCCTCTTTCTCTGTGGTCCTATGAGCCATTTGTTTGAATGTACAGAGGAGAGGGGTGACAGGAGGGGATGAGAAGGACAACACATTAACCTTCTCCATGCCTTGGGTAGTCCTGGACTCCATGCACAGAGCCACAATTTCAGTCTGAATCTAAAGAAATAACATTTAACTTTTGTGATCTCCTCACTATTGCTTTAAAGGCCATTTTACTTAATTTGAAAAATGCACCCAAATGATATCCAGATCACTGACATCAGATGTTACCCCCAATTACTACATAGGAAAGGGAAACATCGTTAAGTATAAACTCTTCACAAATGTTATCCTGCCCTCAGTTATTTAATGTAATGTTATCTTCCCTTCCTCCCTATTTACCTAATGACTTAGCGTTGTTATTTATACTACTTCTGTGTTGATTTTATCCTACCACCATATGCTCGCTCACATTGAATTTGATGATAATGATCTTTTGTGGTATATGCACTTTCATGCATTAATTATTGCCAAGATTCAGATGTGTAGTTTTCAGAAATAAAAAAGCAAATTCTTTGTTCTGTCATTCTGAAATACAGACTCCTTTTGCAGAAAGAGGAGGAAAAAAAAGGTTCTGTTTTTAGAAATTAATCTTCAAAAGAGCATAAAACTACAGAAGAAATGAAGAAGGTGAGGAAAAAAAATCTATTAAATATTCCCTATTTCCAAAAGTTTGCTTTTGTGGTTCTGACTGGAAACTCTAACTGTCGTATGATTTCAGAGGCTATTTGAATAGATTGATTACAGAACCTATGACAGGAAGAAAGTATCCAGGCATATCTGTATATAGTTAACACCTAACAGTAACTTCAGTGATGCTTGCTGCTATAATTCTTGTGTATGGTGTACTGCTGTATTCTAATATTTTAACAATCATAAGCCAGTTGTCTGATACAATGGTCAAAGTGTTCTTTTGTGGGATGGAAATTCATAACTGATGATATTCAAGGGTTTTCTGTATTCTGTGTTCACTGCCTCTTGCTGAATGGAATGCCAAAAAATGAAGATTCTGGCTCTAGAGATGAGGACGCTTTTAGCATTAATTCACTTTGGGGGTAGACAGAAAAGCTCTTGGCCAATGTTTGTTTTAATAATCCTATAAATCCCGTTCTTTAGTAGAACAACACATCTGAGATGAAAGCCATAGAAAAACACTTACTTTCTGACTTTCTGTTGGAATGAACAAGGACGTTTCATTTTGGCTGGTGACACATTTCTGAAGAATTTGATTTGTATTGATAAGTTGGGCTTCTTATGACGTTACCTGGGATTGCTCTGAATTAAAATTGCTCTGAATCAGTCATCAGAACTTCTTGTCCTGCAGTATCCTTCATAGGTTTCTTTCCCTTCACTGAGCTAGTATTAAACAAGATGCCTTTTGTGTATAAGACTGTAGGCTGCATCAGAATATATATATTAATATTTTGATGCTGGAAATGGTACCCTCAGAATACAGATGAATCAAAGCCGCAAGGATTAATTGAGCAACTGAAACACCTGCCTCTGTTTTGTCTACAGAGGAAGTTTAGAGAAGAAAGAGTCTGTCAGTCAAATCCCGTATTTAATCATGAAGCGGTTTAGACAATTTAATTTTGATCTGCCAGCTGAGCTGAAAAACCCGGGGAAATATTTTGATTTCAGTTAACTGAAATAAAAATATTTTTCTCTCCAAAAATGGAACATTTCAAAACTCCAAGAAAATGTTAACGTTTTAGCTTTTGTTTTATTTCAAAATATAAAATTAACCTTGGAGGTGGAATTCTGTGTTAAATGGTTTCATTTTGCAAATGTTAAAAAGAAAATATTTGAACTTATAAATTTAAATTTTCATATCAGGGGATGAAGCTGTTTAAAAGTTCAATGCAAGTATCTTTATATTTGATCTGTCTGAAGCTGTAATTCTGGAGAATTTTCTAGTCATTAAAAAAAAAATTCAGATAGCACAAATTTTATAAGGACTGAAAGCTTCACTGTATCTACCAATGTGACAATAACCAGTATATTTTTTTTTAAGGTAATAAAAAATATAATCTTTTAATAATCAAATTTAAAAAAATCTTTATTGGTCTTGCTTCTAAAGACAACATAGTCATCCATTCTTTCAGTCATGGGCTGCGATCTTCTGGCTTATGCACTTACATGATCATCAAAAATAACCATAAGCACGATCCACTACATTTCTAGCATGATTTGACTGCACCTATATTATACCAAATGTTTAAGCACTCAGAATAGGTGTTTAACCTTTTTGATCATATCGTTTTTAGCTTGTCTACTTGCAGGAGTGGGAAATGCTGGCTTTTGTGTGAGATCAGAGTTCAACTTTAGAACTGCTAAAAAGCCCATACAACATGCATCTGTGAAAAGGAAGGGGAGGGAATGGGAATGTCCATGTCTATGATCGGAATCACAATTGGGAATGCCCACCCAACTCCTGCCAAAAGAGATGCATTTCTCAACAGTCTATGAAAATGCTGTATGTGCTGCATGTTTTACTGCACAAAAACGCAGGTCAATGAGAGCCTGCAGGATAGCAGCACTCAGATGTGGCGCTGAACCTCAGGTTTTCCATCTTTATCAATAAAATCAAACTGCTGCAGATCTGGAGAGCTCTGCAGAGTTGTGTTTTATCTCTGCAAAGCAACTCTCGTATAGCCTGGCAGCCAGGTAGATTTGAACTGGAAGACATGCCCACACCAAAGTGGTTTTGGGGAACTGACTTTATCATTGAAAAATACATATATTCAAGCCTTTGCTGAATTTAAAGGCAAGTTATTTTCAAAAATACCTGGGATTTTGGAGGCTGGAAAGTCTATTATTTGCAGAGTTGGTAGCAATGATGCTTTTGGAACCAATTTCCGGATGACTCCTTTCTTCCATAAAACCTGCAGGACAGTTTCCCAGTCTGTGCTAAGACAGGGAGTTAGGAGGAGATACCGGGTATCAGGTATGATAACCAGATACTCATAAGTATGAATGTTCCTAAAACAAATATTAATGTGCATAATGTTTTACAGATATTTTAAATCAAGCGTGACATATTTTTACTTTTGTGCTATTGCTATCATTCTTTAGATTTTTTTTCTTTCTTCATTTAACCAATTTAGAGAGGTGTTGAAAGATTTTTGTTAAAGAAGTGTGTCATATCACTTGGATGATAATGCTGAATTTCTTCCAGGATCTAATATAACGACTGCAGTTATAGCTCTGTGTGGCAGATCAACAAAAAACACTTTATCTGTGGTATGCCTGGAATTGTCTCAAAAACTTGCAAGATAAGACCATCACCATGACAACAGGCTAAAGGCTGAAGATGTGGTCAGAGGAGGGAGCCCTGCAAACTTGTTGATGGAAAGCTCGTTGACAATGAGCTTGTTGATGGTGAACTCTGTAAATCTAACAGGCATAAAAAGAGAAGGTCGGAGGACTTCGAGATTTCACTACCTTAGGGACTTTGGAACTTCTGGATATGCATTCTCACAGAGCAAGGACACAGCCCTTCACTGGCTGAACCAACACTGGAACCGAGACTGGGGATCTCTTTCTCTGTCCATCTCTCTCTTTTCTTTCTTTTTCCCTTGTAAAGTCATTACTTAACACAAGGCTTATTTTGATTTCTTATAAAGTTGTGTAATTTAACCACACAACTTAGATAAATATAATTGTAAGAGTGTCAATACTTTGAAGATAATTATAGTACAGAGATTCTCAATAAAATTGATGATTGAGTTTGAATCTTGAGTGTTAGTTTCACCTTAATCTAATTGAGGGGGATTTGCAAATCTGGTCACCCCTCCCTCCCTTCACGGGCAGGATGTAACACTCTGTTCATTACCTGAACAAGCTTGCCCTTCAGCCATTTCTGCTCTTGCAAATTTGAAACACGCATACTGACAGTTGAAAGACATCTCAGAATACCAAGAATGAGCAAAAACCCTGATTGAAAAAGTGGATGGTATCCTATTCACTGAGGTGTTACAGACACATAATCAATAGGGCATGGAGGAGGGAGGTCATTTTTTTTTCTGAAATTATCTTGTTAATTTATATGTGAATCAGACATTTATTAGCATTTAAATACTTTCTGACATTTTAGACACTCCCTTATTTCCATGAGGTTTTGACACACTTTCACTGAATATCTTTTTATAGCCTGAATCTAGAAAATTGTTTTAACTATTTCTACATATTCTGTCAGCTGTGGGTGAACTACAAAAGGATTTAGAGACCTGATTTAATTTAAACACTCAAATGTACTATTTTACACACAACATATGACCTGATTTGGGCCTAAATAAGACATTTGCAGTTGCTTTTTTTTTTAGATGCAGTTAAGGAACCCTCTGGAACAGATTGTGTGAAAGTATCTGTAATAATGGCTGCTGGCAGCCCAGTAAGCAAGACAGAAAAAGGGTGGAAAAATACAATACTACATCTGCCTTAAAGGCTAAAAGCTGAAGAAGGAAAGTTTTGAGTCCCCAGAGATCAGGGAAGAAGCCTGCAGTGGACTACTTGAATGTTAAAACTTCTATTTCTAGATATCTTATCCCAGCTGTAAAACCACTTTTTATGCTGATTTGAATGTTACTGGGAGAGCTGAAATTGATAATAGAAAGCAAGCAAAGTCATAGATAGAAAAATGACAGGTTCAGTATTTGCATCTGGATTGAGTCGTATATTTTGGACTTGCTTTTTTTTTTTTTTTTATCAAATAAAGAAAGTTTTTCTGGATATCCTACTAGAACCTGAACAGAACCCTGTTATGTCTGGATTTCTGAAGGTGTTTTAAAGGTGATCCTGGAGTTCTTCCTGTTATTTCAGCTTCTTGAATTAAGACTCTCCTGTAAGCATGAGTACTTAAAGCTGTATCCAAATACATGTGAACACTTCTGTCAGGGTTAGTCAAAGACATCTAGTGTTTGGATTGCAAGAGTAGAGCCAAAGGCCTGCTTTTACATCCCCATGTTCAGGATTAGGATTGTTTGCAGGAGGAGCAAGAAGTAGCAAAAAGAGCATATCCCTTTGTTTTATAGGAAGGGCAAAGGAAACATCTATGGCATAACAGACACTGAAGTACATCAGTTGCAGCGTCTCTTGAGAGAGACTTCAGCACGTTTCCTCTCATCAGCTACACAGTTTTCCCCCTTTGCTTTGCTACAGCTGTGTGAATAAAGAATTTTTATTTTTACTTTTTTCCCCTGGATGTTCTCAAAATGGGAAAAAAAAAACCAAAGCACCTTTTGAGGCCAAGCCAAGATTAATTTTATCTTCTTGGCTAATCAAGAGTGTTTAAAAAAACAAACAAACAAAAAACAAACAAAAAAACCACACTCAAGATTAAATAGAGTGTTACTTTTGACTAAGAGAGAAACGTTTTGTTTTCAAGCCTTCTTCTCTTCAGAAGAGTTATGAAAAACATTTTGAATAGGAAAAAAAAAGCAAAGCTTCCTTTTTTTCTCTCACTGATATTTTCAGTCTCAGACCTATATGAAATTTTTCATGTTTAAATGTATTTGAGGATTTTGTGAAGTCATTGCCCACTTTGCACACTTGCAGAAGCTTGTTTGTGTCCCTTCAACTGTTTTTCTTCAAAAATAATCCAGCATATCAGCCATACCTTACATTAACTCCTTGTCCCTGATGTGCTTATTTGTGCTTTTGTAGACATTATTTCTAACTAACCCAGTGACTGAAATTATCTGCCAAAAAGAATCCCCACAGCCACTTTTTCTTTTGTGGTGAAACAAACAAAACAACAAAAAATGCTTTAACTTTCAGTTCCTTAAAATAAAACCATCAAGACTCTGCTCTTCTGTGTAAGGCAACTTTTTATCCAGCTCCTGACCTTTTACACCTCGTAACTGAAAGATTTTGTCTCTGAAATTTTGCAGTGCCTTGATGGATTTCTATTCTGTGGCCGTCTCTTATTCTCAATCCCAGACCTTGTTGCCTAAAGAAAGGGTGGCACTATCAAAATGGGCAGCTGAATTCTCTTAAATCAGTTTTAAATTTCAAGTATAAGAACACAAATGTAATTTAGACACTGTAAGACAACATTAAAGGCTTTTTTTTTTAAAAGCTTTCAAGCTTTAAACAACAAAACGGACAAACAATCTTACTAAAATAGAGCTAAATCTTTGATTCTCCACAAATGAGGACTCTCTAGGATTTTCTTCCAAGCCTGCTAATAGAGTTTTGTTGTTTCCTGAGGTTCAAATACTGCCTACCTAACCCATTTTCTTCAGTTGGAAAACTGAGCACACTGGTGTTGGTTTTTCTATCATCCCTATTCGTCTTATATGAAGCAGCTGTTACCTCTGTCTGAGTAGCAAGCAGGTTGCCAGACAACCTGAGGGGCTAACCATCTGACATCCATATTTTGTTCTCAATAGGTCTGTGACTCATGCTTTGAGGGGAATACAGAGGTAGGTAGGTTTTGCCTCCTTTTGTGCAGATGATAGATGCAGTTTCATTTTCTACCGCAGCTGGACAGCCAGGATGGTTCAATTTCTTTTTTAAACAAACCCCAAATAAAACTATTTTGCTGCACTGTTTCATCTGTTGGTAATACGTACCCAAGGAACATTACACAAATAAAATTGCTCTTTAGGTCATTAAAATGAAATAAATTGTAGCCAGTTTAATCCAGAAAAAAAGAAAAATAAATGTGAAGGCTTAAAGGTAGATTTTTAACATTGTTCATGCTACCATGAACACGCTCTTCCTGGCTGAGGAGAAGGGGACATTGCTGTAGTGGTGCACATGTTCCCCAATCTGGATGTGCCAGGCATTGTGTGGATGCTGTAAGTTTGTTGTTTTGCAGGACAGCTTACAGCCTTGGCAAGAAGCAGACTGGAAGGGTAAAGTGATATGCTCTGGGACAGTCGGCAAAGCCAAGTATAAGCAACCGCCTTTTAGTTCACCTGCCTCAGGTTGACGGCCTAGAAAAATATTTTTCAAGGGAAAATGAAGGAAAATTAAAACCCTGATGATCTTAACAAAAAAAAAAATTGAAATCTGTAAAGGAACCGTTGGAAACAATGTTTTTTCTTTTGTAATTGTAAAGACCTTCTTTCTCTCCCAGCTCCATACAAGCTCCCCAACTCTTGTCAATACTTCTGATCCATCTCTCTAATTTATTCTTCTTGGAAATCATATTTGCATTTAGACATCTAAAATGATCCCCTGCTTAGTGAATTTCTATCTACAACTAAAGCCTTTCCTGTGTTTTTACTTTCTCTCCTTTATACTATGTACATTCCTTGCCCTTGAAACATTATTTTGTGCTCAGAATTATAGAATCTATATATTGTTACAGATTGTTGTAAGCAATGTATACAAGGTAAATTCCACTGATAAATTGATTCTGAACATACTGTCCTTGGTTAATGAGCTATGCACATTAAAAAAGAGAATAAGAACTGCTTTTGACTTTCAGTGCCCACAACTCCGTTCATGTGACTGAACAGCTCAGAGTCACAGCCAACTGTGGGATGTGATCAGCGCTGTTATGTATATTTTGAAAATGAAGCAGTGAAGCAGCCTCATCAGTTCATCTCCAGTCTAATTTAGTACATCAGAAAAATATCATAATAAATGAATTACTGTAAATAATATATTTTAAGGAATCATCAGGTTCATTTGATTTGTGTGTGTGTGTATGTGTGTGCGTGGCCATTGGGAAATGAAAACTTAATGATGACTACTATTTTACAAGAGGTTCACATTTACATGCTTCAGTGTGTCTCCCACTGTCCCACCACGTCAGAAGAATGAATGGACTTATTTGGAGCCTTAGGGTAGAAAAATACCTATTTTTCTTCTGTTCTCCACATCCCAGCTGTACTTGGAGTAATTTTTCTGAGCTTCAGAGAAGCAGGTATTTAGAAAATAGGCACTTCACTCCCTGCATCATCTTCTTCCCTGAGCAGATAGCCTTCTCAGCCCTTTTTTGAATTATAATTAATACATTTGTTTAAAAACATTGAGTGCCTCTTTCTTCACCCTCTCATCTGTGTTTTTCAACCCTCTTCTTCACTTCAGATAATGATATTTAATAAGAAATGAATACAATGTTTTGTAAAACAATTGAGTTTTAAAAGATGAATGCATAGACTTTTGCACCAGAAATCCTGAGTTCTTTTGACATTCTGATCACTTATTTTTCAGTCCAGTCAAAGCATAACACAAAATTGATTCCAGATGGCTCACGTCTGAGTTATGTTATTCCCTGGAGAATGTTTTCATGGTCATCATTCAATGAACTTAGTCCAGTGGTTGCAAAAACAGTTTTTCTGGTGCGAACCTGGGTGTCTATATGGGAAATAAATGCAATGAGTCTAATAGGCTCTGCTTAGGGAAATATGATTAAATGTCCTCTTCTGGGACTCGTTCCTAAGAGAAACAAGCTTTCTTAATGACAATCTTAAAGAACTGATAAATCCATAGCATAGCTATGGGCTGTTAGCTAACAATTACATATCACTGTCCACTAGTTGAGCGTGGAAGATTCTGATTCAAAGATGGTGAAGAGGTCCATTGATTTTAGTGCAATTTGCATTCATCTCAAGATAACTGTGTCTCCAGAAGAACTCTAGTAAATGGTACTGATATAAACGATTTAAAATACAGAGAAAAATCAGTGTTTAGAAGACTGAACTGTAAAAAGAAAGGAAAATGCAAACACAAATGCAAGTGATCTAGAAATCAAAGATTTGAGCCCAAAATCTTGATAATGCCATGCTATTTACTGTAACCTATTGATGTACTTTCAGCATCAGAAGTCTGCTGTAGAGTATTGCATCCAGAAAGGATGAATTAAATAAAGATTCTCATTTTGATCTATGCCTCAAATGGATAATATAAAAATAAATTTCAGCTTTGGATTTTCCAGTCCAGATTTGCTTTCCTAATTTTTATTTCTTCTCATTCTTTCAAACTACAGTTCATGTGAATTTACTGCATGTCATGAAAATAAAAAACAAAACAAAAACCCCTCAGGATATGACTCTATGTGAGATTGCTTGGATTCTTTTCTTGCTCTTTAATTTTGGGGGATGATCTGTAATTTTTTCATAGTGCAGCATATACCGGAAGGTCCAATGAGCCCAATGAGTCAGCATGGATTCACCAAGGGGAAATCATGTTTGACCAACCTGGTAGCCTTCTATGATAACATCACTGGCTGGGTAGATGGGGGGAGAGCAGTGGATGTCATCTACCTTGATTTCAGCAAGGCTTTTGACACTGTCTCCCATGACATCCTGATAACAAAGCTGACAAAATGCAGGATAGATGAGTGGACGGTGAGGTGGGTTGAGAACTGGCTGACTGGCCGAGCTCAGAGGGTAGTGATCAACGGCACAGAGTCCAGTTGGAGGCCTGTAACTAGCAGTGTTCCCCAGGGGTTGGTGCTGGGTCCGGTCTTGTTCAATGTCTTCATCAACGACCTTGATGAGGGTATTGTGTCCACCCTCAGCAAGTTTGCTGATGACACGAAGCTGGGGGGACTGGCTGACACGCCAGAAGGCTGTGCTGCCATTCAGCAAGACCTGGACAGGCTGGAGAGATGGGCAGAGAGGAACCTGATGAGGTTCAACAAAAGCAAGTGTAGAGTCTTGCACCTGGGGAGGAATAACCGCATGTACCAGTACAGGCTGGGGGATGACCTGCTGGAGAGGAGCTCTACAGAGAGGGACCTGGGGGTCCTGGTAGATGACAGGTTGGCCATGAGCCAGCAGTGTGCCCTGGTGGCTAAGAAGGCCAATGGGATCCTAGGGTGCATTAAAAAGAGTATTGCCAGCAGGTCGAGGGAGGTGATCCTTCCCCTCTACTCTGCCCTGGTCAGGCCTCAGCTGGAGTACTGTATCCAGTTCTGGGCTCCCCTGTATAAGAAAGACAGGGACCTCCTGGAAAGAGTCCAGCGGAGGGCCACAAAGATGATAAAGGGCCTGGAGCATCTCCCCTATGAGGAGAGGCTCAGTAAGCTGGGTCTGTTCAGCCTGGAGAAAAGAAGGCTGAGAGGGGACCTGATCCATGTTTATAAGTATCTTAGTTGCGGGAGGCAAATGGAGGTGGGGAACCTCTTTTCGGTGGTCAGTGGGGACAGGACAAGGGGCAATGGCCTTAAGCTGGAGCACAGGAAGTTCCGCACCAACATGCGGAAGAACTTCTTCACGGTGCGGGTGACGGAGCACTGGAACAGGCTGCCCAGGGAGGTTGTGGAGTCTCCTTCCCTGGAGATATTCAAGACCCGCCTGGACGCCCACCTGTGCAACCTGCTGTAGGGAACCTGCTCTGGCAGGGGGGTTGGACTCGATGATCTCTTGAGGTCCCTTCCAACCCCTACAATTCTGTGATTCTGTGATTCTGCCATTCTGAGCATTTGATCTATGATGTAGGTGATAACACTGGCAGTCTGCAATATACATTACTTGGTTGGCATTTTTTGAGAGAATGCATTATACTTTCCTAGCAGTCTCTGTTATTAAACTCTTTATAACATTTACAGTAGTTCAGCTGCTGAAAGAAAATGCATGTCTTGCAGTGCCCTGGAAATGAATAAAATTGAAAACTGAATAAGACAAAAGGAGCAGCTGTAAGCTGTGGTCTGCGGGTTGCTAGGGACTTCTCAATGCATGACATGCAGACATGTCAGAAAAAGCTCTTGTTTTTCTGGATAGTTAATGTGTATTTTGCACTGGAAAACAGTGATGCAGGGAACTGAGATGCGATGCAACTTGTTACCCTGTTGTGTGTCCAACTAACACAGTGCGTAAATTGCTTCTGACTGAACAGCAAGGTTTTTTACTTGGGTATACTCTGTAGTTGTGTAGAAGTCTGTGATGCATGTTCTTCTGCATGGCTCTGTGAGCCACGTTATTGTATTTATCTATCATTTGTGTAACTGCCCTTCTCAACCCCCATAGTAATCAGATGAATAAATTCTAGGATCCAGACAAAGACTCTTAATGTGTTTCATCCATGATAGCTGTACATAAAGAGGGTATGAAGCTGATAGACAAAGCTAAAAATATACCACCTGGTAGGACCATATTATTTTCATTGCTCAGCACAGTGCTCAACACTATGAACTGAGTGATTAGCACATCAGTGAGAAAAAAGATAACAGTAAATGTAAATATACTTACGGCTCAAGTGGCAACTGTGGGTTAGTGCCTTTTTTTCCTTATGAGAGGCACCATCCAAGCATATTCATTAGCATGTAAATACATTCATAATGTTATTATAATGACGTTCTGTGACAGTTTGTTTGTCTGGAAGTGCTGAATACAGGATTTTAAATACTCATTAAAGAGATGATATGACAGCTCTCCCCCTTGCGTGGTAGTTAAAACTGTTCCTGCTCTGGGAAACTTTAGTTACAGCAAAGTAGGTAGATATTCGTTATGAACCTCTGAGGCAAATTCTCTATCTCCCCTTCATCAGGCTGTGCAGTAGAGCAAAACAGATCTCTTTTAAGTACTCCTAAATTTAAAATACAAAAATATTCACTGACAGTGAGAGAAAATGCCCTCATGGGTTTCTCTTTAACTATGAACACGAAGAAGGAGTTTTTGAGAGTTCAGTTCCCTTTGCCATTTTTTATTTCTACAGCTGGATCTGCCCACCCTACTTTAAATGCTAGCACAATTACACAGAGGCTGTAGATTTAAATCTCCTTGTTCAGAGGAACTGAATCTGAATTTCTGCACTGAATACCTTAACTACTAGCCTTTTCAATAAAATAGGATGCTTCCTCTCCATCTCTTTTATTTCTTTTAAAAATGCTCAACAATTTATTTATCTATTTTCTTCATTCAGAAAGGAATTCAAAGGAAATGTTAAATCTGACAAAATTGTGTTTTTCAATTTGTTTGGTTTTATTGAGAAGATTGCTCTGTATTCCTCTCTGTCCCTCCCAAATTTCAGGTCAGATTGAACTTAAGTTCTTCTGATTTCTCTTAGTCAAACTAAGGGTTGATTAAGAAGTCACAAATCTCTATTTCTATTTCTGTTCTATTCTATTCTATTCTATTCTATTCTATTCTATTCTATTCTATTCTATTCTATTCTATTCTATTCTGAAATTACTTGCTTTGCTTATCTTTTCAATATATAATGGTTCTCTGTCTTAAGTTTGCTTCTTTGGTTTCCTTGATTGTCATCAAGCAGATTGCATGGACATATATAGATTGTGAAACAACTGTGCTTTTGCTCAATAAACTCTCCGGTTTGGGCTTATTAATTAATGAATGTATTGTTTCATGATTTGTCACAGTGTTTTTCTTAGGGGAAGCTATATTCCTCTTCCTGGCACAGGTTACTAACACTGTTTTCCCTTTGATGATAGAAAAAGCAACAGTACCTACAGCCACTATGATTCTCCATTGACTCTGTACTATCATGTATGGTTTATGGAGGTGCTTTATGTTCTTTTCATTCTTTTCCAGATAAATAACAAAAATTGGAGAGTCCTATATTTGTCAAAGGATTAAGTTCAAAGCATAAATTCAAATATCAACCAGCATTATTCTTTCTCTGAAGAGATCAATGTCTATAAAGGCAAAATAGAAACATGAGTTTCCTCATTTTTGGGGGGCCCCAGGAGTTAACTGTAATCTGTATCTAAATCTTTCCTCACTGGCTGCAGAAGAAGGTAGGCACATATCACTTTATTATATGCCTAAATTTTCCCACAGGTTTCACACCCAACTTAAACACATAAAATAGATGTGAAAAACACCAAAAGTGGTAACTTGAGCACTATCTTGTACAGAAATAAAGATCTCTTAAAACAGCATCTTGAATATATTCACACTGTTAGCTGTTTTGTTACATTGTACATACTGATTATTCCACATTAACATTTCTTACTTTTCCTTTTAAAATTCTTTCATGTTTAATGCTGTATATGTGATATAATAGTGTGCTATGTAACACTGATAATATTCAATATTAAAATAATACAACAAAAAACAACTGTACGTTGAAAAATAAGAGAGGTTTAAAATCACTCTGTTGTCAATATGAAGGTGATATTACTTGCAATAACGCCAAGACATTTCTAAACAGTTGAAGTGTAAGTAGACATGCTGCAGAGAGAAATCATACTAAAAGACAATAGAGACCTGATGTATCCTGGTGTAAACTTCAGACAAAAATTATGTTTGGGCTTTATATCTGCAACAGATTTGTTATCCTTTCATTAGAATTTGTGCATAAAGCATAAATGGACAGTGTTTCCAGGAAATGTATGTTGATTAGGTAGCTAGAATTTCTGAATGGTTCTGTTCTGGAATTAATGCAAATATATATATATATTGTGGTTATTAATTACACACCAATATTTGATTAACCTAAAAAGTCTGAAATCACTCTTTCTCCTTGTTTATGCTAATAAAGTATTTGTGAGCCTTTTGGATTTGATATCTATATTCATTCATGTAGACAGAGGGCCAGATGCAAATCCATCAACACTAGATGTTTAATTTTTGCCTAAATTTTATCTACTTAATAAATCATTCTTTCAAATGAATAATTAATATGAAAATATACATTTAAAAAGATTTGTAAAAGTTAGGATCCTACAAATGTTACACAAGAAAGGTCTTGAATATCTAAGGTGCCTGATTTATGTGAATAGGATCTTCCCCTGGAAGCCTCCAAAGACACTTATTTTTCTGCTTCACTTTTACAGAAAAGGTAGACACTTAAGTTTGGAGTTTAGGACTAAGGACCTAAATTTATCCATAACTGGAAAGTTAGTAATAGGTAGAAGCTATATTGGTGATTTCAGATATACTTCTGAATTTATTTTCTGTCCTAATAAAATCAACTGTCAATATCGCCCTGTGACAGTAAGTAGTAAATGCCACTACTTTGAAGAGCAAAGAAAAGCAAAAAAGTACAGTTAAGTCATGAGCAGATTGACATTATTTGGTCAGGGCAGATGTTCACAGATTACATAGAGTTAAGGCCATAAAGGGCTGGAAATCATGTCTTATGAGGAGAAGCTGAGGACACTTGAGTTTTCTGATCTGGGGAAAAGAAAGCTGGGAATCGACCTCATTGTGCTCTGCAACTTTCTGAGGAGGGGAAGTGAAGAGAGAAATTCCAGTCTCTGCTCTCTGGTAACCAATGACAGAATGGAAGAAAATGGCACAAAGGTGCATGAGGGGAGGTTTGGTGGAGGATATAAAGAAAAATATCTTTACCATGAGGATGGTCAGATGCTGGAATGTGCTTCCTAGAGAGGTGGCTGAAATTGCATGCCTTTTGGTGTTCAAAGAGACATTTGATAATAATTCAATATTCAATAATCCCTTAATAATATGCTTTAACTTTTGTTCAGCCCTGAAGTGATCAGACAGCTGGACGTGATGATGATATTTGTAGACCCTTTCAACGGAATTGCTTTATTCCATAATTGGATCATTCGGTTGAATCTTCTGTAAGTTGAATACCATTTAATTTCACTTTTACCTCTTTTTGTTTCTGTGATATGTGTTTGCTTAAACCATATATTTAGCTTCCCATTCCTCCTGTAAATTAACAGAGTTAGAAGATATCAACATTTAATGTCAGGGAGTCTCTGGAAGAAGGTTGTTCACTAGTAAGTGCTTGAAAAGAAGGATAGAGAGACAAAAACATAGATATCATAACATATGATAATAGAACTGTGTTGTCATTCTTACTAGAACACTATAAATATACATTTCACACAAAACAATATTAAGAGGTGGAATTAGACACAAAGAAAATGCTCATTGGGGTGACGGTGAACTATTTTCAGGGCAGATGTTTCAGTGGCTTCTACATGAAGGGATAGGTTGAATCTGGAACATTTGTGTGTTAGGTAAGAACATACAGAGTATATGTACTTTTCTAATTATCACATTGCACTGGACTTAACAATTGTTTTCCAATTTTCTCTGCCCTATATTCTGCAGGTAACTCATATGCAGTCCTGGAACTAAAAGGTGAAGGAAGGCAGTTTCTTTTCTGCCAGGAGAGTTTGGCCTGGACATAGAGATTCCCCTGTGCATAGAGAAATGTCTTTTACACACATATGGCTTTTACAGTAATGCTATTCACAGAATCACAGAATTGTGAGGGTTGGAAGGGATCTCTAGAGATCATCGAGTCCAACCGCCCTGCCAAAGCAGATTCCCTATTGCTGTGCTAAAGTGCAGGCTTCTTTAGGCATTGCCTCACTGAGGTAACATTTATCTGTGATAGAATGATGAGCTCACAGGCTGTTATTAATTGACTGTGATGTAAAACAACTTGTTCTCAGGCACTAGATAATAAGCCTCTTTTGAGTTAGAAGCAGTGATTTTTCTTAGGGTACTTAGCTAGAGTTTCATATTTAATTTTCAGCTTATGTAAAATGTGTGCATGCCCTGAAATGAGTCCTAAAAATTATTTTACTTCATTTTTTCACACTAAGTACTTACTGTTGAAGATAAATTTCTAGTACTGAGACTGAAAGTGTCTGGGATAAAATTTTTAAAAAATAGACTACTGATAAAGAGTAAAAGGATATGACCAGTAGTTGAAAACCTCTGCTATGCTTTTATTATTTTTAAATACAGAAAAAAAAAATATCACTAAATACAGAGAATTCATTGTGATTCTGACAAAGCTTGCATTTAGGCAGTATCTCTGGAAGCATCTGCTCATGGGTGCTTACATGGTTCCCCTGTCACCACAATCTGTGTGTACCTTGCAAACACTAATGAGCACTGAAATTATTCTCCTTAATTTCTGAACTGTCACTACCTTCATCCTAACATAATTTTTGAACCTACATTTTCCATTTTTTTTCTCCTCCCCAATAACGAATCTTGAGTCCCTATTCAAGATTTATTTAATTAATCTGGGATTCAAAACACAATGTCTGTTCTAGTCTCCTCACAAACTGACCTCGCAAAATGCTAAATCAGAAGTGATCTCATTAGCATTCAGAACCAACACAGACGAACAAAGGAGGAACGTTAAAGAAAATAAAAGTAAAGATATTAAAAGAAGAGCATTGTGGGAAGGACAACGAGGAAAATAATTTCTTAAGTGGACTGGAGAGAAGAAATAGGTGAAAGAGGTCACTCTGTATCAGAACATCTTTGCAATGATCCATCATCTGTCAGGCAGAATGAGACTGACTGTAATTTTTTTCATTTTAACTTGAATGCAGAGAGTCATTGAGAGGCATATTTAAACAGGATGAAAAGCACATACAACAATGCACGTAGCTGAAGCCATCATCTTAATGGACACATGATGAACTGGCAGAGTTCTCTTCAGCACAACATTGCCAATGTTTCAAATCTTTTTAACTTTTTCCCTAATGGTTCTTCCTTAACTAAACAGCCTAGCACACTTTCACTTCAGTGACTTTTAACAGTTCTCTTTATTAAAACAGTTTGGCAGCTCTATTTATTATAGCACCTGTGATGTCCTATGAAATGCCTAGGACCACATAGTCTTGATCTTGTTTATTTGCCTAGGAAAACAAAGAAATATAGAATCAACACAATTAATACCTCAGGCTACTAAATAAGTAATGTAATTAATGAATAAAGACTAATTTTAGTTGTTTAGGTGAAAGAACATTGCATGAGTACATTGTACGCAAAGTGTTCTACTCCAGCTAAGTTAGAGATCGGAGTTATTTTAAAAATAAAGCAACCTAGTTGCTAAGATATTCATCAAGGATGTGATGGAAAGACTGAATTCTGGATTCCTACTGTCATAATTATTTTTAATTTTATTCAATATCTTCCTTATATAAAATGTACAAATGATAGGAATAGTAACAAGAGTTCAGGACTCTCCTGCTGAGGTGAATGACCTAAAGGCTACATTAGGGTATGGGGTTTTGTTTGTTTGTTTTTCTCCTTTCCATTCTGTTCCTACAGGTCTCACTTTCTTTGTCAGTAGGTCTCAATTCATCAGGAGAGGTGGAAAATGATACATTGAAGCCATATGGTTGATAAGGCCTTTTGGGGAATGCAAATTCCATGCATTTGAATCTTAAGCTGAAGATAGACAGGAGTCTAAGGCACTAAGGTCTGATACGTCATTCAGATAGTTGGCATTATTGATTCATCTTGCCCTGATTTGAATGAAGGTGTCTCTGGCTACTGTAACTTGCATTTTATCTAATATTTTAATTACATCTATTTTAATAATTCCTGTTTAACAATATTAGTTTCTCTTTATGACAAAACTACCCACATAGTTGACCAAGGGAAGCCAGTAGATGTAATCTTTTTTTGATTTCAGCAAAGCTTTTGATACTATTTATCACAGTATCCTTCCAGCATACAGCTAGACAAATGCACAATTGAGTGGATGAATAATTGGCTGACAGATCTAACTAAAAGGGTTATAGTAAATGCAGTTGCATTAGACTGGTGACCAGTCCCTAGTGAGGTTTCACAGGGCGCCATTTTACGTGTTCTCTTCAATGTTTTTATAAATTATCTGCATGCAGGACTCAAATACATGCTAAGTTTGCAGACAACACTAAATTAGGAGGAGCTCTTGACTCCCTCAAGGTTAGAGAGGCCTTGCAGAGAGATCTTGGCAATTAGAGGTCTGGGCAGTCACAAATTTTATGAGATGTAGCAAGAGCAAGTGTGTACCCTTGGATGCATCAGGCACAGAATCGCCAGCAGGTCAAGGGAAGGGATCATCCCTCTCTGCTGTGCTCTGGTGCAGCTCCACCTAGAGTACTGTATGCAGTCTGAGGCATGATATTATAGGAAGGACCTAAATCTTTTGGAGAGCATCCAAAGGAGAGGTATGAAGATGGTAAAGGGTCTGGAGCGCAAGATGTATGAGGAACAGATGGTTTGTTTGGCCTAGAGAAGAGGAGGCTGAGGGGAGGCCTCATGGCAGCCTACAGCTTCCTGACGAGGGGAGCAGAGGAGTGGGCACTGATTTCTCTGGTGACAGCGGCAGGACCTGAGGGAACAGCATGCAGCTGTGTCAGGAGGGGGTAAGGTTGGGTATGAGGAAAAGGTTATTCAGCAGGACGGTGGTTGGGCACTATCTCTCCAGGGCAGTGGTCATGGCACCAAGCCTTCCAGAGTTCAAGAAGCATTTGGACAATGCTTACAGTCATGGGGTTTGAATATTGGGTGGTCCTGTGTGGAACCGGGAGCTGGACTCGATGATCCTTGTAGGTCCCTTCCAACTCCGGATATTCTATAATTCTATGTAATAAACCAAACAGGCCAGGTTTTGTCCTGTAAACTGTTTAGTGATGCCACACAACTTGTGTGCCATGAAAACTATACTCCCTTCCCCTCCTAGACCATGGCAACTTCATCAACACTGCTTATGAGGAATACTGCAATGGTTATGCTATCAACTACACTGTGCCTAAACAGCATGCATTTTTAGCAGTTAAACACAATGGACCAGATTGCCCAAAACTCTAACTGAAATGAGACAAAATATCCCTGAAATTCAGTAGTATTTTTCTTTATATTATTTATTTCCAATCATCTGTGCCATTTCATAAAACTGAACTGGGAAAGATTTAAGCTGGGCTTTATAGATATCAAGTGAACTTCTCAGGATGGACGTTTTCTTTATTCCCAGAGGAAAATCCTCAAGCAACATTTTTGAATTTCTCTCTGGGGGCCAATTATGTAAAGAACATCTACTGTATGCTTCAGAGGCTACAATTATCAGTTACTAAGCTTCCTCACATGTTCAAAGGAGGCTCTGCACATGTGTTTGTGCAAATTTTCCCACAGATGAGTGCACTAATTCAAAGAAGGGCTGAGTCACTTTTAAAGCTATATCCTTTGTCCTTCATGTACAGCATATTGGCTTTGCAACTAACAGGCATTTCGAGTCTCCTCAGAGAGCAAAGCACATGATATACATTTATAAATGTCTGTGGTAGTCTGACACACTGAAAAAAGATATAAGAAAATGGACCTGCACGAAAAAGGAGTATGAGAGAAAAAGACCCAAAAGTATTCTGTATTGATTTGGCCTCCTTAGAGTGAATATAGCTATCGTCTCCTGTAGAAAATAAACATTAAAAAAGCCAGCTGGCAATTATTTCTCAGAATCAGTACAAGGGGATTTTTTTTTTAATTACTGTTATTCTTTTTTCAAAACACTTTGTTACATTTTTGTATTAGCTTTTGAAAAATTATAGGAAAGCACCGTAATTATTAATTAGAAAGCTGTTAAAGAGACAGTAATGAAACTCCTATGTTGTTTTTTCATACAGAGAATTGATGAGATTTTTTTCCTAAGCAGACACTGTTCTCAGACAGATTCATTAGTTGGTCTTTAACATGCACAATACGTTTAATGAGCAGATCATACATACCATTTATTCAGCTATATCAAGTGGTATTTACTTATTTGGGGAAAAGGCTACGTGTTAAATATAGTTATTACATGAACTGAAAAGGTTCTATTTTTAGTAGTTGGAATTCAACTTTGGAGGAGATTGACAGCTTGTTTCATATATTCACCATCATTTCATAAGTTCTTCATCATTTGACTTTTTTAAAAACAGAAGCTAAATAAGTCTTTATTCTGCTTAAGTTCAGTGTACTAGATCTTTGGGAAAAATCATACTGTTTCTTGTTGCTTTGCAAAATGTGAAACTGTATGATTGTATTCGTGCCTTCAGCTTTGTACATTTTCAGGTGAACTGTACATAGCCTGATGCTATACAATTAACAGATCTTGAGAATGTTGTCACATATGTGACATGTTATATGCAATTGTATAGGCAAAGCTAGCATGGTGGGTCAAACATTAGCTGTTGTAAATGATTGCTGCTATATATAAAAAACTAAACTTATTTCACCAGCCGGGATATTGTCTCTCTTTTTTCACCTCATTTTTACTTATGCTGTGGTAAATTTTCATCATATGTGCAAATAAATCATATGCACTATGCAGATTTATGCTTAGTAGTCAACACATGCATTGTATTTTGTGCTCACTAAGAAACCTAGAACTATACCTTGTTTTAACGAATATGGTCGGTTATTTGCAGTTGTTTTTGTTCCAAAAAGGGCTGCTAAACGATTCAGCCAGGAGAAAGATGGCCCCAATAAAGGATATCACATTACAACAACACTGTGGGTATCTATGAAGAGCATCCTTTTGATCTTCACTCCTAGAGATATAGCTGTTTTGCAAAGTAAACAAGAAGAGATTAAAGAGAATGTAAAGCTTTGTAGAGCTGGGCCTAGAAAAAGGAAGAGGGGTTAAAGGAAAGTGTTCAGGCTTTCAAGGAAAGATGAAGAGCAAACGAGAAATCAAATTGCTAGAGTCATGTGAATATAAAATATTCATGGATGGGAGGTTGCTGTGGCTCTGTGTCTTGGTCCAGCAAGTAGAAAGGCTTAACTTGTATTCCCAAGGGAGACACTCGCACACAGCGCATATTGCCTTACGAGCACCCACAGAAACACTCACAGCACCCACACAAATGTGAACAGTGGAGACAGCACTGCAGAGAAGGACCTGGGGGTCCTGGTAGATGAAAAACTGAACATGAGCCAGTGGTGTTCTCTTGCAGCTCAGAAGGCCAATGGTATCCTAGGCTCCACCAGAAGAGGGGTGGCCAGCAGGGACAGGAAGGTGATTGTCCCTCTTTACTGAAACAGGGCCTCCGACTTGGTTTAGGTACCTGCATAATGTATATGTGCTGAGTTAGATGTTTATGGAGACAATGTATGGGGGACAGGTGGGCTATTAACGAATGCTTTGCTTGAGCAGCTTGAGCAACGCCTTCCAGACAAGAGGCAAAACAAAGCCTTCCAAATAATGGTTTGCATATCAAAGCCTCCCTGATAAAGATGGACAAGACAGAGCTTCCCCTATAAGAACAGGCTAAACAATCCAAAGGCGCAGGTGCTGCGAACCAAGGGTCAAAAGTTCAAAATTGAGGAAGACTATCAGCCTTCATCCTGAGAACACCAAGACCTGCTCAACATAATACACTGTTGTGTTGAGTTTGTCCGAGTTTTTCCAGAATCACTACTCTGCCCTCGTGAAGCCCCATCTGGAGTACTGTGTCGAGATCTGGGGCCCCCAACACAGGGAAGATGTGGAGCTGTTTGAGAGGGTCCAGAGGAGGGCCACAAAGATGATCAGAGGGCTGGAGCACCTCCCCTATGAGGACAGACTGAGAGCTGGGCTTGTTCAGTCTGGAGAAGAGACGCCTCGGGGAGACCTCATTGCAGCCTTCCAGTATTTAAAAAGAGGTTATAAACAGGAGGGAAATTGACTTTTTACAAGGGTAGACAGTGATAGAACAAGGTGGAATGATTTTAAGCTGAAGGAGCGAAGGTTTAGACTGGACGTCAGGGGGAAGTTCTTTACTGAGAGAGTGGTGAGGTGCTGGAACAGGCTGCCCAGAGAGGTTGTGTATGCCCCGTTGTAAGAGACTGTTTCTGAACTTTTTGTCTCAAAGCTTGCATGAAGGCCTACGGACATTGCCCGAAGGCTTGCAGACCCAGGGCAATGAAAGATAAGTAGCCAATAAATGGCCGATTAGCAGCCTTTCAGATGGGCGCCTTGGGGGAGGCAACCACCGAGTGGGGATATGCATGCCCATACATGCCCATACATACCCATGCATGCCCACAGAGGCTGCAAGTGATATTTATCTAGGTGCCCAGGAATGCCACACTGGCAGCAAAGGAGAATAAAAAGACACTAACAAGGGAACGATACCTGGTGCCTGCCTGCTGCCTGATGTTGGCTGCCTGCCTGGTGCCTGGTACCTGCTGCCCGAGACCTGAGGCCTTGATGACCCGGTGCTTCTCCTGGGCCTGCTGCGCCTTCTCCCAGTGCCTACTGCCACCAGACCTGATGGCCTAATGCCTGCCTGCCTGTCACTCCTCCCCCTCTGTTCTTGTTCCCTTGCTCCCATACAGGCCTGAAGATATTCCTGGACCAACTGAATGGCGTGGGATCCATGGTGGTGACTATCCCTGCATTTTTGTATGTAACTTGCGCTTTTATTTCCTATCTATTTTTATTATCACCTGGCTTCCCATCCCTGTCACCCTCACTGACTAGAATTTGTATTAAACTGGTCGGACAACGTTTGACCTCGTTTGTGTCTTAATCTCACTTCAGGTATATCAAAGAATCCCCCTCACACCGATAATTGGAGCGAGACACCCATCCCTGGAGGTGTTCAAGGCCAGGTTAGATGGAGTCCTGGGCAACCTGATCTAGTACCAGATCTGAAGGTTGGTGGCCCTGCCTGTGGCAGGGGGATTGGAACTTGATGATCGTTGAGGTTCCTTCCAACCCAGGCTATTCTATGATTCTATGACAATCTGATGCTGGTCCTCCTTTTCTGTTGATCAGGATGGAAGTCTAAATACCAAGGAGGACAATATGGATCTCCTCAGTAATTGGCCTCAGACATTCTGCCTAACCGGTAAATGGTTCCCAATACCAACAGCTCTACTCCAGCTGCTAGGCCACAAAATTCTCCTCATTGCAGTCAAATTGTTCATACTGAAAGTCTATTCAGTAGCTGGTCCAGACATATGGTCTTCCAAGCTATAGTCTGTCAGCACACCTGATCAACCCAGTATCCAGACCCAGCAGCTCTCCAGTACTGTCCTCATGGACGTTTATCCTGCTTACCAGCTACTATGGCTCGAAGTTTGCCAACAAGCTGCACTCACATTCACAGCCTTGCAGTTTCTAAGGGTCACACTCAGGTCATTCTGATTTGTGCCATCCAGACCCAAAGGCCCCTGTGACCTGCAGTCCCCCCTACGGCTTCTAGAACACACACATACACAGAAGAGCATATGAGATTACACTGAAAATAGGAACTATTTAATAGAATTTAATAATCCTTTGTGATATTCAGGCACGGGGCTAGGCTGCGCAAATCAACAAGCCAGCAACCTATCTGCACTCAGCAAGCCCTATTATTCCCTTTCTGCTCTTTCTTCTCATGCTTGTTCCCCTGTCACCCACCTTTATCGTTCTTTTTTTTTTTCCCTAAGCGTCCTGTAGCAAGTCTTGCATATTACCTCAACCCTCTTAAAATATGTATTTCATGCAATCTCCAAATGCTCTTCCTCCTGCATCACAGAAGGAATCCTATACCTCTCTAGACAATAATCCCCTTTGCTCTGCAGGTTATTCTGGTAAGGCTATTTCTTATGTTGAAGCATTTTGTGGGGTTTCACACAAAGGACTATCATCTGAGCATTCTCCATGACTGGCTTATTCGGTGTTCCCCATTTGTTTCTCTGATACAAGGCTTTAGGTTTTTCATGACCAGCCTCTAACCACACAGTTTAACACCGAATAATCTGTTTCGCCTGGTCTTAGTTGGGCAATGAAGGACTGTGTATATATGCAAGGAAAATTTAACTGTAGGGATCTTTAGAATTTTCATGCTTTGCACTATTGGCAAAATAGAGATCTAATTCTTCACTTCAGATAAACTCTTCCACTTTGTACAGAATAGTTATTATTATGAAAATCATTATTTATTGGAGCAGAGAATAAGAATGTTAGAGTATTTAGAAGCCCAGATTACAATCCCTCTTCAGCTGAGTACATGTTTATGCATAAAAAGCAAGATTCAGAATAGCAACTTCAGGACCAGTGGCACTCTTCAAGAACTAAAAAACAAATCAAGAACTTGTTCCTGTGTTTCCTGATAGGCTTTGTTTAGTCAAACTGCTGCACTTCCAAGTACAAATGGCACACTGTATCATCTTGCTATCTGTTGTATAAGGTGAATGTGAATCACCAATGTTTTTTCTCTGTTGTGTGCTGGCTGGGGTAAAGAGTTTTGTAAATTCTATGGCAGGTTTCAAAATAGCTCTTAGGACTGTCAGCACTTCAATGGATCAGTAGATGACCAAGGGAAGAAATTTAAATACCATCAAGCTCTTTAACTTCTTAAATGTGGAACCTGAATGTTTGGGAGTAGAAAAAGGATAGATCTTAAAGTTCTCCCACCCCATACAATCCTAGAATCAGCTCATCATGTGGCTCTAGTGAGCCAGGCCAACCATTTTAGTGTTCTGGTGTGACTTTAGACACCCAAAGCTGTTAGCAGTGTAGTAAATATCTTTAACAAATCAACAAAACCTCAAATAATTACTTGAGCAAAATTCTATCAAAAAACCAGCCATTTTTAGAGAAATGCCATAGTGACATCCAGAAATATTCATCCAAAAATTAATGCAATATAGAAAAAAGACAACTGAAATAGCTTTAAAAATCTTGCCTTGGTTCCAGCATCTGTCTAAATGCTTTAGACTTCTCTTCCATATAGTCTTGTCCTTTAGAGCATAACATCTCGAATGTTGTGCAAGAAATTTTGATCTTTCATGCAAGTTAACTATGTACTTCTACTTGAAGTCACTGTAGCACACATGCACTCATTTTATTTAGCTTGATCAAATGAGGTCCGAACAATTCACAACTCAGCATAGATCAAGGGAAGCAGCATAACTAAAAATACCATCAGTCCTGAAAACACACATTTGACTCTGAGATGTGTGACTTCAAAGTCTATCTGGTGAACCAACTCAGTTCTTAAGGTTACTGAACTCTGTTAGATCTATTCCTTAGTATTAACTGTAAGTAAAAAGTGCACAAAACGAAGCTGCTAAGAAAGAACTAGAATTTAATGTGTTCAATATTTCACCACAGATTCCTGTTGCTTACAGAAATTGGTAAAATTTTAAACAGCAACAGCTAACTTCGAATGTTGCAAATTTTGATCTAAACTTCTAGACTGTTTAATAATACTCTTTACAGAATGCACTGGAGACTTGCTTTCTAACAATTTGACTACTTTAAGAAATAACATGATAGCTACATTTTTTTACATTATTTTCTTTCCCATAGAGAGGTTCCCATATAGAGACAAAGTTGCCATCAGTTTTGTGGTTTGATCTGCATGGCTGTAATGGGATGTGTGTGCTATTAGAAATGTCTATCAGATGTTCAGATCTCCCTTCTAATACAAGCTAATGGCCAGATAGTACAATTGATTACTAAGTATAATTGCCCATTGATTTCACTAGACTGTCTTCTGGAAAATCATTAAAACAATATGGCCCAAAATTCACTGAAGAAGTCTACGGCCTGTTTTACTTGGAATATAACTGACCCCATAGGGCAGACTTCATGGCGTTCTCTGCATCAGGGTATTTTGCATGCCTGCTCATTGTGAAACAGCTAAATGTGAAATCCATTAGCACTCAAGTATGGAAAATAATGCAACGCACACAGGGAGTCTATTTCACTCTCTCTTTCTGCATTGTATCACCAGTTATGATGGTGTAAAGTGGGTATGAAAAACTACTGCTACTACTGTTTATTATTATCACTGCAGTAAATGACTTTGGGATGTGTTTCAGCAAGAGTTAACTGAGAAAGTAAGTTTAAATTGATATACTATATCTAAGCTTGTTTTATACAGATAGATAGCATTTTTTTTTAATACACAAGGGATGCTCCAAAAGTAATATCTCCTATTTTATTTTGTCGGTCCATGACGTCAGAGATGGATGTTGGTGGTATGGCAATAGAGGTTAAACCTTTCTACCGATATTCCGTTACATTTTTTTTTCTGTGCAACAGATGACATCAGAGTGGCAGTCCGACAAAATGATGTCTGACATAGAAGTGCATATGAAGCGAAGGTTTGTCACTGAATTCCTCCATGAAGAAAAAATGGCACCCATTGATGTTCTTTGACACTTGCTGAATGTTGATGGAGATCAAATAGTGAATATCAACACAGTGAGGGGTGGGTGGAGTATTTCTGCCGTGGCAAAAGCAACAGTGGGTCACCTCCGCTGATGTAGATATTTATGAGCACACCATGTAGGCTCTTGTTCTTCACTGGCAAAAATGCACAGCTAAGGGTGATGACTGTGTTGAAAATACTGTTGTGTAGCTGAGAATTTGCTCTATCAAATAATGTTATTGTGCTCTTTGTATCTGTTGTAGTTTCTATGGAAATTAATTGGATGCAATACTTTCAGAGCAACCTGGATCGTTCCTGATAGTAGCTATGAGATCAAAGATCAGCTCCAAAGTATCTGTCTTTTATTATGTGATCTTATCATCATTGCATCCCTAAAGTAAAAAAGATGGTTCAATATTGAGGATATTGGCTCTGTTCTTTGCATACTCCAAGTTCAGTTCTCTGTTTTTGTGCAATTTGTGCAATGTCACTAATACCACACAAAGCAATTTTCTACAGAAGCACTATGCCAGCTCTAACTGAATTGGTGTTTTGATGCCTGCAGAAATGTGAATTTGAACCCTTGAAACTACATGACTTTTTTTTCAGTTTGTATGTAATAATTACCCATGGATCTTGCCATGCTCGAATGTCACTGTGCAGCCAAACAGCATCTCAGCTGTCTGAGCTTCACTTTCTCTTTTGTGAAATGGAGTTCATAATACTTTCTTATCTGACAATGGTATTGTGAGGAAAAATACATTTAAGACTGTGATGTACTAAGCTAACAAAGGTATTGAAAATCCTCAGAATATTTGTTTATGCTATTTAGTTATATTAACTTGATATAACACTTTGGCTCAATATAAAATAGAGAAAGTCTTCAACCCCTTTCTACATGATTTAATCTGGTTTTGCGATGTAATGAAGACATTCTCTTGTGACATTCTCTTGTATTTTGCTGATAAGTAAATGTCATACTGATGATTTTTTTCAGGACCTGATCTTAAAACATTTGACAACAATTTATTGTTTTGCCAGGCTGAACTATCTTATACAATCCAGACTTGGATTCTGTCTCAATGGTTGCTATCTGACACCATTTTTGTTTTGTTTTCTTTTGTTTTGTTTTGTTTTTAGCTTTTACTACAATAATGATATGTTCTTGAAATTAGAAGATGCCGTGCTGGCATGGAGCAGCACAACTGAGTCTTCTCTCTCCATGCCAGTGATAATGGGTAGAATTTAGTGGACTGAAGGCCTAAAGACAAACTCTGTCAAGCAGGTATTTTACCTGCCAAAAGCCAAAAAAGAAATGTGATCTACTTCCTCCAGGCTGTGTTTTCCACTCCCCCAGATATGAAATTCAGTAGCGTTTGAGAGAGCAAGAGAGGAAGGGAGGATGTTACACTGTTAGCACAACACAGTAACACTATAAATCTCACAGCCTACTAGAATTATATCCACTGAGTCATTCCCCTTTTTCAGACATGCTGAAGCACTTACTATGGATTGTTTTTGTTTGACTCTAAATTATCATTGATCTTTTTTTTATTATTATTATTTTTTTTTTACCTTACCAGAAATACTTGGCAGAGCAGGGAAATCAAACACAGTCTTCCAAGAGAAAATAGCATATGACAAAAGACATGATAAACAAAGTTAGAGAGATTAAAAAAGAAAATATCCTAGAGAGGAAGTGAGATGAAGTGATGACAGAAAGGAAGAGACAACTGGATTAGAGAGAATGGTGCCAGAAATTGTACATACATCTCCCTTTTTGGTAGTAGAAATTCCATGTGCTGCCGAGTGCTTAGGCCAGAGCAGGGTAACCTTTTATTGTGCTCAGCAGAGTGAGAGGAGACAACTGTTCAGCCAATGGGACTTGGGCGGTCTGCAGTCTACATTCCTGCTACACAGAATTTTGATCAGTTTGAAAACTGCCCTTTCCCTTCACTCAAAAAGCAGTCAACAGTGGCTCGGCACTGAAGATACTGTCACAGCATATGATGAGAGTTATTTGTGGCAGTAGGTAAATACCAAAGGTGATGCACAGTTCCACACTTTGATGCTGATAATTAGCCAGTGAGTTATTTAAAGATTAGCCTCCAGCAAAATATTTAAAATGTCTGTAGCAATGTTGGAGACTTCTTCAAATTCAGACTCAGACAATGAATAAGTAAACTTAGCCTTAGGCTCAAAAAAGCAACATATTTTCTTAATTTTATAGTCATTACTGGATGAAAATTTCTTTGTACACTCCTGAAAGACTAGGGATTGTTATGTTTTCTTTTGGGCCACAGTATTTTAATCATCTTGTTAGATTTCTGTTTAAGGACAGTAGTCCGTAAAGGCACACTTATGGCACACCTGTTCTATCAGTATAATGCTTCTGTTATTAATGGGACTGCTTCTTAACTGCATTAAAGGAAGTTGGGCTCAGGAGTATGTGATATCATTCCAGTCTGAACACTTTGGGTAAACAGCTTTCCAGTCTAGAGAAAGTAGCTACATAGTGCCTTTCAAACTGAAAACACTGCAATTTTTTTCAGTCTTTGACTGGATTCTCATGACAGACTGTACATGTATTTTTTCACTTGATGGCAAAAGTAAAAGCAGAGATCATTGAATTGTCTTCAAAAATGTCAATGCATTTGGTAAAACCTGAAGAAAAGTGATAGAGAAAACAATAAAATTTCCTTTGAAAAATATTTTTTTCAGGAGTAAGAGTTATTTAATATAAATTAAATTATGGTTTTCTTTCAAAAATATGTGAATTTTTCTTTTCACAGTGACCACTGACAATCAAAAATACTTCCTTTTAATTGTGAGATAAGATTCAGAAAGAAAATGATAGTCAGCAAAGCTTCGCAGATAAGTATGTGTGACATTTACAATGATTGGCTCACATTTTATTTCCTTTTGCTAGTTTTACTCCTATATTTACTGTTGTTTTTGAAGACATTTACATCCTTCTATCCTTTCTAATATGAAGACATAAATCTGTTGCTGTCTTTGTTATGTGTTGACCCAGTAAAGGCAAATTTATATTTGTGGTGCTTCTAAATAGTGACAAAATCAAGCTTTTGATCTAAGAACTTCCTTTTAATACAGTCTCTTAAGTAGGTTCATAAATGAGTACATTGCCTCTAGTAAAAAAGTCAATAGCCATTATAAGAAATGTCATCTTTTTTCTTTTTATGGAATATCAGCAAACTCCTAACACTGCATTCAACACTGGAGGTGGTATCAACCATGAACCGGGGGCTAGCCATATTCTGTCTGTCTCTTTTTCACCTTTAACCAAGTCAGTATAAAAGAAAGCTGCAAACTTACAAATTTTTATTTTATTTTATTTTATTTTATTTTATTTTATTTTATTTTATTTTATTTTTCTGCTTCTGTCACTGCTATTTTTGAATCAATCCTTAGATTATGCATTCCTTACGGAAAGTCCTTTTGTTGGCTAGCACAAAGCTGATCGCTTTGCTGCTGTCCTTTTGATTTACAGAGAAAAAACTCATGTCTGATGTATAACTTTGATTTCTCACTAATTAAAATTGCAGTATGGGAGCTCATCACTCCTCCTCCACTCCATCCTGCTGAAGTTCAAGGCTGCCTTTGGAAAACTTCCACCTCCTGATGAGTTCATATTGAAGAGAAGTCCTTATTGCTGTTTACATAATCCTCCCAAATTTAGTAAATGCTTTGTGTTTCCAGAGGCAGGTGAAATACTTTAAAGCATGAACTACAGCCAAATAGAATACATATTTGTACTGTCTTGGGTTAATCTATCACCTGTATATGGAAAATGAGGGATCTGACTTTTCTGTCTTTCAAAAGGACATTGTAATGGGAACCTGTAGCATTACAAAGATCAACAGCAAATTTTCAACTACATGTTAGCTTTGGAGAAATAAACTAGAATAGTTAGGTCTTCTGCAGCATTATTATCACTGAACTGAAATTGTTCCACATCTAATTGACAGAAACTTTTCTATTGGCAAAGAAACCTACCCATATTGCACAGACGTAGGAATAAAAAACAGAATAAAAAACAAAATGTTTCTTTCAATTTATTTTTGGGTCTTGAAACAAGATGAAATAATCCTTTCCTTTTTCCTCTTTTTCTTCCCTTTTTTTTTTTTTTTTTTTGTAAAAACAACTTTTGTAGAAATCTGTCATTTTGGTAAAACTGAAATTAATGTTTCCTTCCTGTGTCTTTCCACACAAGCTCTTGGCAGTTTCTCTTTCACATGTCAGACCAAAACCAAAACTGTCATTAGTTCAGAAATAGACTGCCAAACATTATTTGCCTCCCCATCTTTCCTTTTGTGGCTGCCCAGGGTGGCTCTCAGTCAGCCAGGAAGACTGTAGGCCAAGCAAAGCCATAGCATTCAATTCAAACACTTTCTCTCCAGGACTGGGCAATGGAGAAGCAGGGACTTGTGATACTTAGGTATAAGTATCCTAGCTGGACACCTGTTCTCTGTTTCACTTTTTGTCTACAAACAAATAATAACAACAACAACAACAAAAGCATCTATTCAGATGCCATCCATTTCTTCAAAATGCCACTCTAATATACAATTGTGAGAAAAAGACTCTGGCTTTCTTGTTAGTATGACATATGAACGAATATTCATTGTTAAGCAGAAGTGTACCCTACAACAAAACACTGAATTGGAAGATTTATGTAGTATTGCCTGCATTGTACACATGATTCTCTGCTTCTCAGTGTGGAGCAACCACATCATCATGCCTCAAGGAGGCAAATGAAAGCAGTGAAGTTTATTAATCACTTATTTTCTACAGTGTATTTATTTAGCGCAGTCAATTCTCTTATTTTGACACATTTGGGAAAATTCACAGCACCTAATTGGCTTTCAAACTCCCACGTCTACCTATGTGGCTTGTTAATCTGTCATTAGTACACATGGGATGTAAAAGAAAACACGTAGCACAGGAACATTGACTGGCTCAAGAGCTGCTAAATGGCTTCATCTTGCACTCTATGCACCTTTTACATCTTGTTTTCTTTCTGTTTGTTTTCTTTTTCTTTATTTCTTTTTGCATTTATGGTAGACTACCATAGATATAATCCTAACGAAGTACCGTGGTTTGACATTTTCTTTTTTACTGATATGATTAAGTGAAATACTAAGGATGAGTACACAGCGTGGATGCTAATCTGACTATTCATGCTTTGCTGAATGCCTGTATCTGTCCAGAAAGACACAAAGTGTTGTCTACTAATTACAGCACAAAATCAGTGCAGAGACTCTAGAAATTTAATTTTAAATTTTCCCATTTTGCATGTAGATTAGATTTCAGTTTCGTTTTACCTGACTAATTCTGCACTGACAGAACAAAAGTACTGTCAGGTACAAAAGTTTAGTAGTATGTTGTTGTAGAACATGTTGTGGATATAGAAATGAAATAACTTAATTCTGTGCTACTTAGGTCAATTCAGTGGAATTGACCACGTGAGAGTGATGTTCAGAATACTGTTTTTTTTTTGTTGTTGTTGTTTAGTAACTGTATGCAGAATGAAAAACCTCATTGCAAAAAAAGAAAAAAAAGAAAAAAAAAGGCAGATTTTCAGTCTCTTAGAGAAAAAGAGTTAATGCAAAGACTACAATGAACCTATCAGCAGTAATCCAAAAATTGATTGTATTGAATTCTGAAGAGCAGTATTGCAACCTTAGCAATGTAATAAACCAGGTAAACTTAGTGCATGAAGAACTGAGGATGGCGAAAGTACAGTGCAAGACTCAGATTCATGCAGTTTCATAGAATCATAGAAACATTAGGTTGGAAAGGACCTACAAGATCATCTAGTCCAACCGTCCTCCTATCACCATCCCTACCCACTAAGCTACTAAATCATGTCNGTCTAAATTGAGACTTAGGCACCATATTCAGAATTCTTTTTTATCCTGTGATGTATATTTTTGAGCATCTCATCTCAAGTTCTCATTTGAACAAATGAAATGGGGCCTTTTTGAGCAGTTCTCTTTTCTAGCTCTGCTGTGAACCATAACAGGAATTCCTATGAAAGACCTAGGTTTTTAAGTGTGTACAGAATCCTCTTTCAGTGCTGACACTACAACACTAAGCACAAAATGCAGAATCAATGAACATTTTCTTAAAATCATAAAATTCTCTTGGGGATTGAAGCCAGTTCTGTTTCTGACAAGTGATTAGAGCTCCCTGCACACAACAAGAATCCTGCTTTCAATTATTTCTACAGGCAGTTCAGCTTCCAGTCCCTATTGTCAAGGTATCACTCAAAAAGATAGGAAGATGAAGAAACACCCATCATTGCTATCCATGATCTTGTTTCAGGCTGTTTACACATTTTACATTGGTTAGGTATTGCACAGAAAGCACAGTTTGGTGACCACTCTTGCTTTCCTTTCAAAGAGCAAGGATTTGGCTAACAATGAGTAGTGTTGGGCACACTCCTGTATGATTCCTGCAGTGAAATACATTGCATGAAATATCTTGTTTGTTTCTAGGAGAAAGAGCAGTTTGTTATCAACAAAAGAAGTAGAATAAGTAGTTGTAAAGGTCTCTAACATGCTAAATTGTGCATTTCCCAGATGTGAGTGATAAGAATTTGATTTTTGTACAATTAAGGAGAATACTGAATTAGCTATCTTGTTGGCTGCGTTTGTCACTGTTAGAATCCTGCCAGATGGGTGATAGGCAGCGACACCACTGTGGCTGGAATAACCAGAGACCTCATTAGCATCAGAGAGCATCAATCCTTACGTAAAGATGTTGTCTTAGTTTCTAGCTGAAACAGAAGTTGCTTTTTCTCATAGTGACTGGTATGAAGCTATGTTTTGGTTCTACTAGTAAACAAGCTGATAACATACTGATTGTTTATACTTGTTACCTGGCAGCATTGAAGAGGGCCAAGGATGTTTCAGTCTCTCAGCTTTTTGTATTGCTCTGACACCGAGGGATTTGTGGGGAGCACAGGCAGCTGGGAGGGGACAGGACCAGAGCAGCTGACCCAAACTGACCAAAGGAATGTTCCATACCATATGACATCAGGAAAATATAAGGGAGGGGAGTTAGCCAGGGAGGGGCACTGCTTGGGAGATTGGCTGGGCATCAGTTGATGGGTGGTGAGCCCTTGCTTTGTGTATCATTTACGTGTATCTTCCCCTCTGCAGCCATCTGCTACATGGCAAGAAAATGTAAAGAATATTGATGGGAAGTTTCAACCTCTACTGCTATCCTGCCACCCTATGCCTCTGATGTCATGGGCCAATGTAATAAAAACAGGAGGCATTACTTTCGGAGCAGCAATCATACGTTCATAGTAGAGAGTGTACAAGTAATTAAAGCAGCAAGGTTACAAGGTACATGGCTGCATGTGCGTATGATTATCTTTCCTTATTGTCATTGTTGTCGTATATCATAATATTAACAGTTCTTCATTGTTTTTCCCATAAGCTTTCATTTTCTAGATTTGTTGCTTGCATAAGGATGTACTATGTTCTGCTGCATAAGGAGAACAAGCAGGATTTAGCGTCAGTATTTTAAGACAACCTATTTTAAAGGATGAGGGAATGTAAAAAGCAAGCTCTAGGTATCATGGCACAAAAGCATTTCTCATTTAGATATAACTGATTATATTTCTGGTAACTATGGAAGGAGAAGACAAGCTAAAAGATCATGTCTTAAGCTTGAAATGCATTAAAATTCTTAATGAAAAACTTCTCGGCCACATCAGTCTACAGACATTTTAATTAGACAGAAATATTGAGGTTATGTCACCAATAAGTATCTGAGCTGAATAGAAAGGCTAAACTTCTCAACTTTATACCTGTAAAGAGGAATTAAGCAGCCTTAAGCTTTCTGCCTTTTAGAGTACTCTGCTGCATTGTAATAATTCCCTCTCCTCAGATGTCATCAAGTTTCCTGACTCCTACATCTGCATGTAAAATTCTTCATTCTCTCTCTTGTTTGCAGAGGACTTTACAGTGGACATATTTAAGACTGAAATGACTATGGTAGAGATTATGAGGTTAACTGTCAAAATGAAAAGCAGCAACCTGCTTGGAGCAGTCAATATTTATTTATAGGTTCCAAAGAAACCCAGAGATGATGTTTCTGGCATCTTAATTACTAATGCTGATATTTAATTTAAATATTTTAAATTGTTGTAATTTAAAATTGCTTTATTAATTGAAGACTAGGGGGTTTTCAAGAATTACATCAAGATAAAGAAATAATCTAGAGGACATCATCAGAACTACTAGCTAGTAAACCTGGTGTCTACACTGGGCAAATAAGGACAAACTATTATTAAGAACGGAATTAGTGTACATGTGAGTAGATGTACTATACCTTGGAAAAGTCAACATGGATTTTGCAGAGGGAAATACTGTCTTGAAAGTTTATTACAGACCTTTGAAAGGGTCAGTAGGCGTGTGGATAAAACTGATCCGAGTAATATGATCTATTTGGATTTAGATATTAAGCAACTATACATAAGAGATAAAAAAGGTCAAATTTGGATAAATAGTTGGTTACAAGACAGGCATCAAGGACTGGAAGTAAGTAATTATTTCTCCCAGTGAAAGGAGGTCAGCAGTAAAATTCCATAGGGATACCTACAGGGTATTTTTCTGCTTAATGTAGTCATCAGTGACCTGCATAACAGGGTGAGCAGTGATGTAAGGAAGTTGGATGATGATACTAAATAATTCAGGATAGTATGAGATCTGACTACAAAAAATCACAGAAGAATTGTATGAGAGAGGTGGAAGGAAAAAAAAAGGCAGAAAAGCAGCCAAATATAAAATGATAAGGAGAAGAAAAGACAATCCTACTTTCATGTAGAAATGATGTGCACAGAGCTGACAACTGCCTGCCGTCCCAGAGCAGGTTTTAGTGGCTGAGGAAGAGATTTCTATTAAAATGTCAGCTGGTGTTTGGCAGCTGTCAAAAAGCAAACGTTAGGAATTATTAAAAAGAGTAATAGGGAGCAAAACAGAGATCACTGTCCCACTATATAAATTCACTGGCTCATCCATATCCTGTGACATTATATGTAGCCCTGGTCCTCCTATCTGAAATGCTGGAAGCAGAGCTAGAAAAAACACAGAGAAAAGTGGCAAGAATAATCAAAAGTCTGTACCAGCTTTCATATAGGGAATCTGTGAGTAAGCTACAAGCCTTCTGTCTGGAAAGGAGATGACATGCATTAGTACAGATTTGGGGATGACCTGTTGGAAAGGAGCTCTGCAGAGAAGGACCTGGGGGTCCTGGTGGACAACAGATTGGCCATGAGCCAGCAGTGTGCCCTGGTGGCCAAGAAGGCCAATGGTATCCTGGGATGCATTAAAAAGAGCATAGCAAAAGAGAGAGCAAAAGAGAGGTGACCGTCCCTCTCTACTCTGCGTTGGTCAGGCCTCACCTGGAGTACTGTATCCAGCTCTGGGCTCCCCAATATGAAAAAACAGGGACCTCCTGGAAAGGATCCAGTGGAGGGCCACAAAGATAATAAAGGGGCTGGAGCATCTCCCCTATGAGGAAAGGCTGGATAAGCTAAGTCTGTTCAGCCTTGAGAAAAGAAGACTGAGAGGGGATATTACTAATGTCTATAAATATCTTAAGTGTGGGAGGCAAAGGGACACGGCCAACCTCTTTTCAGTGGTGTGTGGGGACAGGACAAGGGGAAATGGCCACAAACTGGAGCATAGAATGTTCCGCACAAATATGTGAAATAACTTTTTCACAGTGCGGGTGATGGAGCACTGGAATAGGCTGCCCAGGGAAGTTATGGAGTCTCCTTCTCTGGAGATATTCAAGAGCCATCCGGATGCCTACCTGTGCGACCTGCTGTAGGAAACCTGCTTTGGCAGGGTGGTTGGGCTGGATGATCTCTAGAGGTCGCTTCCAACCCCTACAATTCTGTGATTCTGTGACATGGGGGAAGGATATGCTAGCAGTGTGCAGAGTTATGAAGCGAATAGCTAGAAATTAAATTGTTCTCAGTCTCTTCCAGTTGAAGAAGAAGACAGAGTCAGATGAAATTCACAGAAGCCACCTTTTTGTCTGAAGTCAAGCGTAACAAGATAGTTTAGCACAGAGACAGAAGACCTCAAGCAAGTTCTTGTTGAAGCCTATTTTGCATGCTAAAATGTCCATGGACTCAAGGGGAAACTGGACAAATTTATGCATAAGAAATCTATTGACGTTTACTGAACACACAAAACCTTCATTTATCTCAGCACATCTCTGTAAAGGAAATAGTTGAAGGATAGGAGAATGTTAAGAGTGACTGTCATATATTGTTACCCTTCTGGTTTGCCTTTTGTCCTCCAGAATTATGTCAATTGTTAGAATCAGGTTACAAGAGTAAACCCCAGCTGGTCTGACTTAATATGGATATTCTTTCATTCATATTTTCTGTTTCAACCAAGTTTTCTTTTGTAGGGAAACAGTTGACCATGGCATGAACTGATGTTTGAACACATGATGGAGGGGCATGACTGGCCTGGGTAACACTGGTAGTTCACTTGCATCTGTGACTGGCAGATCACTTGCGTCTGGGGCAGGGTTGTCCCAGGCTTACATAAGGGCCAGCCAGGCAAAGCACAAATGAGAAAGCAGTTGGAGAAACAGAAGCCTGAGAGAGAAGATCAGAAAGCAGAGAGATCAGGAGCTGAGGAAGCAGAAAATGATGTGGAGCAGAGCCCCTATCTCCAGATGAAACAAATGGCATAGTCAGATGAAGAAATGGTGTAGTTGTGAGAATTTGGGACGTTTTCTGCTACACCTTCTCAGGACACCAATTGGTGCATTTCAATGCATGCCAATATAGGCAATGTGGTGGAAGTAGGAGCTAGGACTTAAGCATGAATTAAATAAACTAGCATACTAATTTACATACATATCCACTATCATGCCCATTGAAGCTGGGTCAAGTACACACAGAGATGCAGAATATCCTTATGTTTCGTCCCATGCTTCTGTTCTCCTGCTTGTAAAAGCTTGGTATGGGCTTAAAAGAAGGACAAAGATGCAGTTGAAGAGACAGACTGCAGATGGAGGGAGAATGATCAGTGGTATGCAGCAAAATTGTGTAAACACATGCACAAGGAATTATCCATCTGCCCATTTGGCTCCTGGAAAACCCCAAGCACTTGTAACTATATGTAGGCAGTTATTATGAGCTACGAGGATGACAACTATGTATGTGCTTTGGAGATCACAAATGAGGAGCTTCATTGCAACTATATTTTCAATGATTTTTTGCATTTTAGATACCTTTTCTCAACATTGCAACTAATCAAGTAAAAATAAAAGCCTCTGAATATACATACCTTTCATCTTAAAACATAAAATTAAAGTTCTGATCTCGTTTTATTCCTAGTTTTGCTTTTGTCAAATTTATGATAACTGGCATGTATGTTTAGCAGACTAGCATGTGTTATAGTTTCTGTCCATGAACAACTTAAAATATGTTGCATTATCTAACCACAACGTTATTATATAAAACTTGTCCAATTCATATTATTATTACTAATCTCTTACATTATTATTGATCTCTGATATTGTCCTACTATATTTTCTAGAATGTGCCTATCTGCCTATGTACCCTCCATATTTACATTAGCTTGTGGTTGGAGCTGCACAGTGACATTAATCTAAAGAATTACTGCTGTATTAATTGTTGGAGACTCCAAGAATAGTCTTGAAATTACAGAATGGGACTTAAGATATAGGTGGTCAATGGAGTAGCTGGCTCTGCTACTGACATCGTAGTTATGAATTTTTTTCCATTTTTTCCTTGCATGTATGATCATAACAAAGATATTTGCTAAACTAAAATTACAAAAGAAAATGTACTTAATACATTTTCATAAAGTGCTTAGAAATTCTTCAGTGAAAGAACAAATTTTCAACAAATTTCTCAATGAACGATGTATATTTTTCCATCATAATTCACCTCCATATTTTCAGTCAAATGGCTAAAACTATGGAGGACAGTAAGGGTTGCAATTTGCAGCTAAAATTTTGAAAAGTCATCACTGTAATATTTTTGTGTATGGAACTAGTACCTGCTAGTGGACTAATTGGGAAAAAAGTGCACTATCCACACAGTGGAGTTATTTTAAGAGCAAGTATTCAGACAGAGAAAATGTTTTCATTTTATCTAGAGATGCAGGGAAGCACTTAAAAACAACCAAAAAGAAAACAAATCAAAAAAGAAGCTCCACTGACATATCTATAAAGTGCACAGAGTACTTACCTAAGTACCGAAGAAGAAGGTTCGAAGACAATCTTAGATTGAAAAGAGTTCTACAGTTGTTGCTTACAATAGCTGTAACATGCCAGGATGACTGAAGTGTTTTCTGCTCAAATTTATTTTAAAAAATAGCCAATGAATCAAATACTAACGTAAAGAAAGAAGAGTCCACTTCAGTTAACTATGCAACAAGAACTTGGATGCTGAGATGTCTAGGTATCTGTGATATTTTATGACCTTTGAATGGTAAAGTAGATCTCCTGTATTTTGCCTATGGAAACATTAGTGATGAAAACACTTCAGAAAGATAAGAATTTCATCTCCTTTAAGATCTGTGGTATTCTGTACTTGGCACACAGATCTTTTGTAGTGTCCATATTGTTACTGTAAAATTTATAAAATTTATATTTATTGTTACTGAAAATTTATAAAGCAAAACACATGTGCATATACACACACCCATGTATATGCACAAATATATGTGCATGTACACACACACATATATATATTACATTTTTATATTTAGGACATCATCCAAAGCTCCCTGATGTAACTGGAAAAAGTCCATACACATATTTTTATATATATTTGTATTCACATATATATTTGTTTACTAATTAACAAGTAAATGGTTTCCATGGTGAAGAAAAACCAAGAAAGCTTGGGAAAATGAGGAGGGAAAGGATAAAATTTATTCAACAACAACAGCTAGAAATAAGATGGTTCAGTGGCTCTTCATTTAATACTTTTAGACAACTCCCCACTGGAAATCAAAAATTGGAAATCAGTGATATGCGCTTTGTTCATATCCTCATCAATGTGCTGAGCATGAAAAAAGAATCTAATTTAATGAAACAAACTGCTTACCATGTGAGCGGATTACATGATGTGCACTCAGAGTACTTATTCTTATATTAACATATAAGACTGAATATGAAAACAATAAAATCACATCTGTTAGTGAGCCTTGGCTTTTTTAGTATTTTTTTCTTCTCCCTATGGATTTTTGCCTTGTATTTGAAATTTCATGGTTGCAGCATACATTTCTGCTCAGTCCATGGCAATAGATAATAGTTCACTACAATTTTCCCTAGTTCCATCATTGTAATCCCAAAAAAGACAGGTTCAGGTTCAATAAAGAATGAGATTTTTTGTGGGTTAGTTTTTAAAATAAGCAGGGAAAAGATTTTTTTTTTCATACTATTACAGAGGCATTCAATGACAGAATGTATTTTGGGACAGAGAAATAAATTTGCAAAAGGATAATAAAGACTACAGCCACTAAGCCTGATAGATTGCTTTAATTGTTCAGGAAGAAAGAACTAAGCGATCTTGAGAATTAAAATCTCTTAAATCTTGTTAAAAAGTTAATAATTTTTGATTTGCAATAATTGTATTTGGACAGACAGAGATGAAAATTCTGAGTGAAATGTCAGCCGCATGGCTGCCTTGCAATAGATATCTGCCCAATGCTAAGGTCAGGACTTTCTGGTCTTTTCTCATAAGTTATTCCCTTACATAATACCTCCTCACGAAGACAAATACATAAAAATCTGAATACTTTTCATATAGTTCTGCTATATTTTTAGAGTGTCACAGTCTTAAGTTATTGATTAAATTTACATGGGCATCCTCTGAAGGACAATGACAAAGAAAATTGAGTATTAAGATATCTGTAACCAACTTTCTGACATGCTCTCATAATTATTTGATTGTGCCTTCTTTTTCCTGCTTCAATAATTATTTGATTGTGCCTTCTTTTTCCTGCTTCAGGTTACTGTACTGTAGATGACGCTCAGTCTATTCGCCTACTGTGCAGTATCTTTTCCTCACAAGGGGAGCAGAGGGGCGGGTGCTGATCTTTTCTCTCTGGTGACAGCAACAGGACCTGAGGGAATGGCATGGAGCTGCATCAGGTGAAGGTCAGAGTGGGTGTTAGGAAAAGGTTCTTCACCAGAGGGTGGTCAGGCTTTGGAACAGGCTCCCATGGCAGTGGTCATGGCACCAAACTGCCAGATTTCAAGGAGTGTTTGGACATCACTTTCAGAAATAGGATTTGAATTTTGGACCCTGTATGGAGCCAGGAGTTGGACTCAATGATCCTTACAGGTCTCTTCCAAAGCAAGATATTCTATAATTCTAAAATTATACGACTTTTTTCTCCTACACTGTCTTTAGTGTATTTTAAACATTTTCAAATATTTACCAGTGTCACAATTCACCATGCTAAGGATCTCGCGTATAGATCATATGGTAGATACATCTGTCTATTTGCGAAATTTATCGTCGGGTTGACCCAATTCAGTATACTTATTGTGTGTCTTACTGTGTGATTTTTATAATGCAATATTGAGTCTCAGTTTCTTGAGATGTAGACATTCTCTGATTGGATAACAATTGCATGTATGTGTCTGCACTATAGTTCTAGCTACTTATATTTTGAGAAAACACAGATGTTTTATAGATGAAACAACTACATCTGTAATATACGGAGTCAAACAATAAAAAGACAATACACTTGCAGGTCTTCACTGTGCAAAAGTGGTAGTTCAGCTGATTTTAAAATAGGCAGAAAAATTCAGAAAAGGAGAGATTATTCATATGTGGGTAGGTTGCTAACATCACAGAAAAATCACTCCCAAATTTGATATCTTTATTCTTGTGGCCTTTAGATGAGAAGTTCTCACATCGTTTTGATGCTGTTTTGGAAAACAACACACTAATTAAAAAAAACAACAACAACAAAAAAAACAGAACAACAAAACAAACAGAAAAAAAAAACCCCAAACATATCACCAAAATACCTCTCAAATATCTCTCTCCTTTCCCCAGAATCCTTACGCAAAATAAATAAAAGGCTGGGAGGAGAGAAAAGAAATGATATATCTTTCTTAGAATAAAACTTGTCTTCATTAGTGAATCAAGAAACATGTATACACTTTCATCTGTTCTCTGTTGCTTAGAAATAAAGTATAAAGCTCTAGTGCCATTACAGATTGTTTACAATAGGCTATTTACACCAGCTGAGGAACTGGCTCATAATGTTGTTTAAATATAATGACAGCCCAGAAAATTTTCTGATGAATGAGTCACCAGTTCTGGAACCAAAATTCATTCCTGACCCACTATAGCTACTACATTTATATTATAAAGAAGGTCACAGGTGTTTTATGTTGAATATGGTACCCTGAGGATTTAATTAAATGGGATTTAAAATTATGAATACCAAAGCCAGACAGGTCATATTGGATAATCCAGTTTTATTTCACCGTAATTGGTTATGCAAGTTATTATTATATTATTTAGAACATCCTGATTCTCAGTGGAAGTCCCTGTGCATTTAATTAACCATGAGCACAAAATGAGTTTAATAAACTGAAGCCATTAAACCCTCCTTATATATTCTTTTCAAATGGAAATTGACAACTTTTTCCTTTAAATTCTTAGAATTTTGTGGTTTTTAAATGAGGAAACAAGGTAAATAATGCTGATTTAATTACTGTTTCAGTTATTAATTTTATTTACTAATTTTATGTGGTTATTTCATATTTGGATTTTAATCTGAGTTTTTTTGGTTTTGCTACTTGATTTTTGCATGCTTTGACTTTGTAGGTAGCTTGACCTTCACTTTGCTAAAGTTTGCAGAACTTTAAGTTTCTAATCACATGAAATGCCAGCTACTCTTTCTGTGTCTTTGCTGAAGTCTACAGATTTTGATGCATTTATAAAAAAGGTGAAAGACTGCAGTGATGGTAAATTTTAAAGGACAAGAGGAGATTGAATCTTTACTGAAAGAACGGAAGACCATCTTATTAATGTGTACCTCAGTGTGGTGTTTAATCATGATAAAGTACTCAGTAACTTCCTCTGGGCCAAGCCAGTCTTTTTTGTTGTTTTTTAGATTTTTGTTTAGAATTTTAAGATGCTGTTAACCTCAGTTTTCAGTATCATTCTAGGGAAAGTTAGATATTCTGACTGCAAGTTAGGCAGACCTAACTCACAAAGACTTGACCAAGAGTACAGGAGAGTGACAAATCTATGGCAAAGCTCACTTCTCTACTGGTCTGTGTACCATATGGTCACAAGCAGCTGATAGGGAAATGGGCAAGGTATTTCTTCTCAGTAATTCTTTTCACTAAATGTATTCTGCTTCAGCCTGTTTGGCTGTGAAATGATTCATCCAGGTTGTCATCAAGAATACGGTACAATGGAAGTGCTGTCTGGCACATCAAAATGTGCAGTATTAAACATTGTTTACTCACATATTCACATTGCAGGTCTGGGCAACTATGAAATATAAGTGTAGTCAAACCTAAGTACATTAGGAACCATAAAAGACAAGTTACTGCATGTAGTGTTTGGTTAATTGTTCTACATTACTGAGAAATAGATGAGAATTTATTGGAGTCTTTAATATTTAGAATTGTCACAGTACATTGAGAATAAATGAACAGGACATTCACTTTGGAATGAAGAACATTCGTTTTCTTACCCAGGACACAGAGAAGCCAGCTGGAGAAGAGAAAATTGCCAGGTAGATTATCAGCATAAGGGCAAAGTTAACATGCTGTTAATAACCAGGGGAAATATGAAGAAAATAACGGAGGACGATAACTGATAGCTGAGGAGAAGAAGGGGGATCTAGAAGATCAAGTGATGCCCAGCTGTGTACAGCTATTATGCAGACGGAGGAGCACCTCTACTCAGGCAGAAGGGAGTTGGTTTGTTTCTCATGCAGCAGAATGTGTTAACTCCAGTCTTGTGCTAAACAAGATTAGGTCTTGCTTTCTCCCTGTTATCAGGAGTATGTATTTCTTGACAGATTTCCACACTGCTGGCTTGTTATTGTGGATGTAGCATTATTTATCCCACTCTGCCCTCTCTCCCCCTTCCTTTTGGCTGTACAGCTCTGCAAGTTGCAGGCAAGTGTCATGTCAGGTATATGTGAATCTGTCAAACACACAGTGAGGAAAGATAGAGTGATCACTTCTCTCTGCAGTGTTTGTTCTGTTTTCTGTCTTCAGCAGCCAGTTCACAGCAAGAAGCTTTCCAGAGAGCTTCCTTTCAAGGATCACAGGAGGAGTGAGGGTAGATGAGGTAGCAGTGCTGCTGCCCAGCAATAACGAAGACCTTGGAAAATCTCCCTGCCTCCAGCAGCTCATCCTTCCCTCTCTAACATACTTATTCCTTGCAGGCTGCCCCAGCTTCTCATAGCCATCTGCCACCACTGGCAGGTGAGGAGCAAGGAAGAGGAGCCAAGTGGGGACAGGAGAAGAAGGTCATGGTGGGGGTGACAGGGAAGATGGCTGTGGCATGAGGGACGTGAGATGTTCTGCCCAGGAAAGCAGCTTGCTTTTGATAATTCTATTCTTTTTTATTTTTCTGATTTTCCTGCAGTAGTGACTACACAAATATTTTTGCCCAATTCCTTTCCAAGGAATTTATAACTAGTCTTGAAATGGAAATTTTCCCAAAGTATATTTTGTCTTAAGCTTCTCCTCTTCATCTTTTTTAAAAATTATTTTTAAATAACCTCACTGGGACCAGAATTTGCACTCAAGATTTTTTCGTGGCTAGACTTCGATCAGTGTCCTAACTTGAACTTGAGTTACTCATAATCTCTTGTGACTTATTAATGTTTGCCTTTGGAGAGAAGAAATAATGTTCTTTGAAATGTGATAAAAGTCATTAGGCATTATATTGTATATTTATGAATGACTCACATAATATTGCGAGTCTCAGAAACAGCAAATGTATGCAGATGATGAAGTAATAAACCAAGTGCTTTTGTTAATTTCTGTGCTAAAAAGATAAACCTGACGTCAGACCAGTATTTTGGTTGTGCATACTCTATAAAACTCTGATTTTGCCAGCATCTTTTCATTTTTTCTTTCTTTTTATTTTATTTTATATTTTATTTTATTTTATTTTGTTCCTTTAATCTGTAAAACAGGCTCTTTCTCCTAGACAACATTTGCTTTGAAGCAAGAATGCAACTATTTTACTGGATCAGTTTTCCATTACTGGTTACTCACTGATGGAGTTGTAGGAAAGATGGTGAACTATGACCAAAGAGTTTAAGGATTTTCATAAAAACATATTTTGTTTTTACAAAGAAGTGTGTGGAAAATTTGGGTCATTGACTTTGTAATGATAAGTCTGTCTTCTCCTGCACAACTCTTCACTGTCAGATAGGGTGATTCAGGAGTGGTAGGCTCTGCTCTGAACTCCTGATGTATTGAGAGAGATAATCTGAATGGCAGCAGCATGGGAATGGTCGCAGATCACAGGCACTGTAAATGTTTTTGAACTGAACTACAATTTATTGCTTTTTCTTTCCCTTCTAATAGCTTAGCCATAGAAATTAAGGGAATGCCATAATTTCCTGATTACTGAGATGGATCTTTTAGCTCAGGTAATGCAAATGCTTAATATTTAATGCAGAGTTCTGTCCACAGCTCTCCCTACTAACCCTTGTTATTTATATAACCTGGTTATAGAAATTCTGTCAGCACCATGCCTTTCTGTCATGTTAAGCTCTCTAACAGTGAGAGCTTATTAACTTGTGTTTTATTAGATTCTATGCCTTTACAACCAGGTCATTAGACACAACCATTATCCTAGTCTCCTTTCATTTCTGTCTTAAGATCTGACTTCACCACGATATCCGTGCTTAATGAGAGTGCTTAAGTAGACAGGCTGCAAGTGATTCATTTGTATCTCTTGTCCACTTATTTTATGGAAGAAAAAAATCTTTAAAGCTTCCAGTTGAATGCTCAGCCAATAGTTTTCGCAATCTTGTGTTCCAATTAGTTGCCCTCAGGTTCAGCATCCTTCTTCCACACTGTTTTCTGCAAGCCCTGATGTGTGTTGCTGTTGTCTTGATTTGAGGCAAGGAATGTTTCCTGTTTATATTTCTACAATAACCAGCATAGTGAGTGATCTGAACTAATTGGAGCCTCTGGCTAATATTTGCTTACTACTAGTATAGATTACATATGCTTGCAAACAGTTTGGAGAGGAAATTTTTGTTTTGCATTGTTCCTTATTTTTGCCATTATTGCATATCTGTTTTATAATAACTTCATTAACAGGTAAGTGCAATACTTCATTCAGATTTAATGTGACAAGTACTCCTATTTACTTTTACAGTACTCCATGTCTAGACACAGCTAGTTCAGAAATTATACTTAAAGGTCACAGGAGTGGAACCCTATATATACATTGAAAAATTATTTAGTAAAACAATAAAGGAACTTAGTGAAAAAATGATGATGATGATTTCTTTCATTCTTACATTTAAAATTAAGAATTTCTAAATATTTTTGCTAATATGCTGTTCTCTTTCTGATTCCACACTGAGAAAGTTAATTAACTTGAATAGTTTTCAAGGGGTTGTATTCTGATGAATAAAATGATGCAGACTGGCTTAAAAATAGTGCTTGAATTGTTCTTACTCTGCTTCTATTCCATCTGACAGTCTTTACTGAGGCTCTTTGACTTAGTCTGGCAGGTTAGACTACACCAATAAAGCCCTCTCAAAGGACAAGTGAAAAAGGGTCTAATACATTAACAGCATAGTTTCATGCTGATGATTTTGTGCACTCAGTTCTGGTTAAGAAATCATTCACACCCATTGCAATGCTTCTGGAAATTAGTAAAATCTGTTGGTACATGAAATCCTACTTTAGAAGTTGTGTCTTACAAATATTAAAAATGAATCTGTCAGAGAACCATAAGTAGAGGTTTTTGCAAAGCGTTTGTTTGATGTATAGTTGCTCCCTGGAGAGAGGAATATCCAAGAATGATCTCTGAGTAAATGAGTGCACTTGGCACATCCTAGAGTAATGTCAAAGCTTCACTGGCTCCAAGGGGGAGTTTTGCTTTGACAAACCTAGTTCCACTGCCTTTTGCTTACAATGAATTCAGGGAATTTGGAAGTATATGAAAAGAATATATCAGTGGAATGATACCTACAATGAACAGACAGCATTTATTAGCAGGCAATGTAAAAAGAGCAAACAAGCTGCTGTTATAGTTTTCTTAGAAATTTGCTTTATTTTTCAACCGAATGTATCTATACGTCAATCTCCCCAGCAAACAAAGAAAAATACTCCGATTGAACTCTATCAGTATGAAATGATTCTGAAGTTTATTTTCAGAGGAAACTATGTTATTATTTATATTAGCCATGTAGATGCAGGTTGTTCTGCCTGAGGTACATTAGTGATGGGGAAAGACAGGTCTGACAGCTCACTTTCAAGTCCTGCAGCATTTGATAGCAATCAGTTCGTATTTTGCTCTGAGATGCCTTCTACTAAGTCAATAATAACAAACACTACTCCAGAGATGTGCGTTTCCATCTCATTGAAATACTAAATAGAAACACCTAGTGGGTAGATCATTTAATGCTGGCATAATTGATCGGTGGGAGTGACACATGGCTGCAGGAGCTGATTGTTAATTAAGCAGCCAGGCCAGGGGCTGCAGGCAGGCGTGCATGTGTAACTGCTTGGGGATTTGTTTCTTTGGAGCTGCCTGGTGATGTGATACAGATGTCTGTGCTCCCTTGGCACTCCCACCTTCCCCACAACTCACAAGAAGCCACTGGGAAAAACAGATAATGCTCCCACAATGCAGCACAGAACTATGGAGATATGAAACAACAAATAGCCACAGGAAGACTGAGTACCACTGCAGGATGTTCCTACACTGATATATTGAGTACCAGTGTAGGATGCATGTAGGAAAGTTCTGTTTATATGGACATTAGATGTAAGTTCCAGCTGGTTTTGCTGCATAAAAATGTGCAGATTAAAATTATATCATCTAGTAGTGATAGGACAAGGGAGAATGGTTTTAAACTAAAAGAAGAGAGATTTAAATTAGATATTAGAACGATAATTTTACTGAGGGGGTGGTGAGGCGCTGGAAAGATTGCCCAAAGAAGTTGTGAATGGCCCATCCCTGGAGAAGTTCAAGGCCAGGCTGAATGGAGGAGGTATCCCTGTCCATAGCAGGAAAATGAGAACTGGATGGGCTTTAAAGTCTATTCCAATCCAAGATATTCTGTGATTCCATTATTCTATGCTTCCCACTATGAAGCCCAACCCAAAGTTCGAAATTACTTCAGTCCCTTTTGAGTACTCTTACCCAACAAATTCCGTTCCTGGCATCTTGCAGGATGCAGCCAAAAGTGATCATCTGCCAGGAGCTTCTAGGAAAAGCTTTTCTAAAAGACACCACAGGGATATAACACACCATAATTGCACCAAAGTGAGAAGATCTTCAAAGCTGCTCAGCTCCAGCCTGTAATCAGAATTGACTCATTTTCTGGTGTGAGAGCTCTCTTATTACCAGAACTCCTGCAGCCTCAACAGATTAGCTACAGAACTAGGATCCAAACAGTAGGAAAGTGCTGGTAGTGTTCCCTCACAGACTCAGTCTCATAAATGAAATTGCTGGTACTTTGTATAAAAATGTTATCCTGGGAGAAAAAAACTCAGTTTTATTTACTTGAATGTGTTCTAGCTCTTCAGGGAATCACAGAATTGTGGGGCTTGGAAGGGATCTCTGGTGATCTAGTCCAATCCTCTTGCTAAAACAGATTTCCTAGAAAAGGTAGCAGAGGAAAACCTCCAGGCAGGTTTTGAATATCTCCAGACAAAGAAGATTCTTCTGCTGTTTCACAGGATATGGGAACCACTGCAAGATCCAGTGGCTTTAACTTAGAAGACAATTTCCTCCAAGGGCTTTTTACAAGTGTCTGCTCTGCTCTGTAGGGAGTTTTGAAATCTGAGTGGCTGGAAAAAACTGCCACTGCAGTCTTGGTTGCCACCCCAGACGCTCAGAAAAGGGACAGGTGTTAGCATGCACACACCTGCACCTAGCTACCTACCTTCAGCTAGACTTTTTTTTTTTTTTGTGAGTTTTCAGACGCTTGCATTGGACAAAAGTTACATTCTGGTTTGAGCTTATTACAGTCCTGAAGTTTTCACAGTTCTATAATAAAGCTAAGTTAAATGGCAGTTTCTTCCATCCTGGTGGATTTGCGAACCACTGGGGAATTCAAGGTTCAATTGAGCAGTTGGATACTGCAGTACATCTCATATTCATGGAATTTGTGTTAGTGGAAAGATTGCACAGACACAGAACTAGCACACAGGATTTGCTTATGTTGCATCTAAGAGAACAGTGATGGGATCCTAAAGATAGCTGTAGCTAAGACAGTCATAATAAATTCTTCTAGTATTTGTTTGATCACTGCAAACTTATCTATGGCTTTTTCGGCACTATAAAATATATCTGCAATTATTTTTATAGCCATACTACTTGGAGAATATAACATATATTTTTTTTATTTTCTTGCAGTTAAATGAACTACTCGAGCAAATTAAAACCATTGAAAGAAATAGCTGATTTCTGTCACCCAAAGATGAGACTCAAGTTAACTATTCAGAAGTGCATTGTATGCAAAATTGTAACACCCATGGCCTAAATTACTGCCATATTTTCTTTTACAAAAATATTTTATTTGCAAAATGCATGTAAACAGTATTTATGGACTTACTGACATTGTTGTACTGTAAAATTGTTGGCTAATATTCAAAAGTGTATCTGATTAAAGAATAAGAACTTGGGTGGAAAGTGCCTATTTGATTTAGAAAACAGACCTTGTAAGATATCTTTTAAAAGAAAGTTGTTTTTCTAAGATTCAAAAAAAAATATAGGAATCTGCTAACAATAAATTGCAGATTATAGATGCAGATTGTTCCAAATGTGAAATTCTAAAATTTGATCCTATTTAGTAGCTACTTAATTTTGTTCTCTGTGGAACTCTTAGATTTTCTTATTCTGAAGATTTCTGTATGCTTAATTTTAAACTTTTGCATGAAAATATGTAATAGCTCACATGGGAAGTGTTCCACTACATTGCAATTGCATTTTTAAAGATATCTGAGTTGTAATAGACGATTTCCTTTCTGTATTTTGTATTTACTCTTAAAAAAGCATTGTTGTACTACAACAGTATTTGGCTGTTGCTATGACTATAATGTAGGCACTTTCCCTTTCTAACCTCTATGCAAATGCAAATTTTAAAGATATTTTTAATGATAACATTACGTGATGTTCATATATTCCTTAACATTTCCAGTCAAAAAGAATATGTAGGTATTTTCATCCTATCTCATCTTTATTAAATTGAATGATTTGTTTATTACTGCTGGGGAAGAAATTCTAACATGATAACAAAATAAGTTTTTTCTGCACATCTGAAGGAAGATGTTAATTTCTACATTACATATCTGCATGCATCACTTACAGACTTGAATACTGAAACATACGGCTGAACATACAGTGAAACTCTGTATGCCCTGTTCAGATTTGTACTTCCTTGATTAATTTTTTTTGAGCCCATTCTAAAGTCTTATGAAGTCAGTTATTCTAATGATTCTGAGTCTGGATCTGGTTGTTTTTTTTCTATTGTTGTCTTTGTCTACTAAAAGTTTAAGAAGCAATCAACCATTTCTCGCTGGTCTGCCTGAGCTGGGCAGGTGCTGAAATGTTCTACTCCTGTAACTGCTGTTGTTTCTGTTAATTAGGCCACAGCAAAATGTATTCCTTTTTTTTTTTTTT